>MU723273.1:8218-39410 GCA_026770625.1 Nicotiana glauca
ATATATATATATATATATATATATAATAGTTATATCATCATCCATTAACTAATTAGATGCACATATCATCAATCTAAGTTGATTACTTCTTCAAGAATCGTCCTTAAAAATAATAACTTTGAGGAGCAACAATATTTGATGAGCTTTAATATCCCGATTGAGATATTTGATTGCATGGCTACCAGTTAATTAACCTTCTAGATCTTATGATAATGTAGTTCAATTTTTGCATCAAATTAAATATGTGATAAGGTGATGCAGATACTAGACGATTTTTCGCTTATAATAATTGGAAGTGATAATACTTTAAAGCCTTATGATGATTGGATGTAATAATATCATTAATTGAGGGTAAGACAATGGGTTTAAGTCCCATAGCATTATAATGATCAGAGTTGGGTCCGAGTCCCAACTTATTATGGCCTAACATGCCTTTATATGGGTAAGACATTGGTGTTGAGTATCACTGTACCATATCAATGATATATAATGACTAAAGAAAAATAATATATTTTTCCTAGAAAAGTCATAATTATTTTCCCACTTGATTTGCTCCATTCTTGAAGTGAATATGGTAGCTGGCATAATAAATCTAAATAGAGACAAGTGGTTGAGGAATGAATATTGTTGTGATAAATAAAAAAATAATAATAGTCATCACTATGGTAATTATAAAAAGGGAGAACAATAATGATTCTCAAAATATATCCTAAAATAATAATAATAATAATAATAATAAAGCACATCTCTATGATTATACTCCATTCTTATAAGAGAATGTGACTTGTGATAAATATTGAGAATGCATACTAATTCATGACAGTGAATGTGGCAATATGTGATAAAAGTAATGAATAAAGACATGCAATGCATGATTGGATGAATACCACACAACTCACCTCTAAGGGAGATTTGAGTGAAATAAACATAATAAATATTATTGTGTGGTTACATGAATATGTCATTCGTCGCTTACATGTGATATGCCAAAAAAATTTTTGCCATGCCTTATAAAAAATTATTAAAAGCAAAAATTAAAGCAAGAAATAATTTTTCTTATGATGAGTTTGACCATGATAATTATGATATGATTTTATCCATGAATGAGACATTCACCCTATAGATGGTGTGATAAAAGATCTTGTAGTACAAAATTAATTAAGAGCTTCGGAAGAGCTAATTTGTTACTACTCGAATGAAATTATTTATTATATTAATATTGTAGTAAATCTCGAAAGAAACTTTGAGTTTCAAATATATCAGTTGGTTGGCATATTGAGACTATAAATGAAATGAAGATTGAATATATTTTATATTACTATAATCATACCAGGTAAATATGAAAGATCACCCGATTTATCTTCTATTTATACTACACAAGTATAAGCATGGTGATAGAATCACAAGCCACAAATAAACTAGAGGTTTACTGAAACAAATATTAGTTGGCATCACCGGTTGGCCATCCCGGTTCAGTTATGATGCGAAAACTTAATTAAGAATTACATTGGCATATATTGAAGAATAGAAGATTCTTCAAGAATTCTCTTGTGGTGCTTATTCTCACGATATACCGGTTAAGGTTGGGATTGAATCCCTTGATTTCTGGAACGAATAAAAGATGATAAATATATGGGCCCAGTCACCTGCAATATGGATAGTTTACTATTATATGATTTTAATAGACGCATCTATTCTATGGTCACATGTGCATTTATTATCAATTTGCAGTTTGGTTTTTGCAAGATTGCTTGCTCAAATTTTTAGAGCACAGTTCCAAAATATAAATTATGATGATTTATCTTGATAATACTGGTTTAAATTCAAGTTGGTTTAGCAGAAATTGTACGCCTCCAATTATAGCTAAATCATTGGTTATGAGAACAAAACTCCCAAAAATAGAATTTGGTATGAGATGTATTATTTAATATACATCAGCACTTGTACGCATCTAGCCAAGTTATGAAAATTTCTCCCTATTACAATCGGTTCAGGGTCAGGAACCAAATAATTTCTATATAAAAATATGGATATGCTATATGATTTAATTATACCACCACAATGCACAGAAATGGTTTCCCAAAGAAGGTTGGAAAATGTGTTGGTGATCCCAACATTAGGGGGAGAAAATGGACAGCTGAGAAAGTGATACGTGAAATGAATTATTGTGAATACATATAAATCCTCGTACAAGAAAATATCAACTTGAAGTTCAAGTTATAATTAATTTATAAATTATTATCAGACACGTTTACTGACCCAAAGCTAAATGTTATATTTCAGCTGCTAATGCTCCAAATAGAATGAAATCAATGAGGGACAGAGTCAATGGCACGCATAAAGCATAATAGACCAATCAGTTCCAAAGATTAAACTCTTTGAAGAAGGAGAGGGGCAAATGTTCAAGATGGTCATAATAACGAGGCAAGTGCTCTAGAAGAGCACCACGACATAACACTTCGTAAAACCTCATGCGAGAGGCTCAACTACCTGAAAATAATGAGATAAAAAGATCTGAATAAGTTATGTCTTTATTGTGCAATAACTGAACCTATATAAAAAGACCATCGACGATGTTTTTAACATAATGTAGCACTCAATATTATTAATATTGACAAGAATCTTAAGATCAAATCTGTCTTGAAATTTGGACAAGATAAATGATTAGCCAAATAAAAAATACGCAATGAAAATTGACTTCACTTGAAAAATATAAAGTTAGACGGAATCCCAACACATGAAAGTATAAATCCAATGGAGGTAAATATGTTCTTGTGCGAAAAAGGTCAAGTCGATAGACATAAAGACGACTTGTGTCACAATAATATTTATAAATATCCTGGCATTGATTATATAGAGACATGATTATATAGAGACATGTTCTCTTGTGGTGGATATAGTCATTTAAGATTTTAATTTGGCAATACATGAAAAACTTGATATGCGTATAATGAAAATCATTGAAGGAATTAAATTGTTCTGAAGCATATTAAAATTTCCAAGAAATTTATTAAATAAGGCTTCAAAAATTCTTATACGAATTGAAACAATCAGGGCGTATGTGGTATAATTGCCCGAGAGAGTACTTGTTGAAAGATGGGCACAAGAATGACCCAATTTGTCATTGTGTCTTTATAAAAAGGTCTGGATCTGAATTTGTTATAATTGCCGTGTATGTTGATGATTTAAATATCATTGGAACTCCTGGGGAGCTTCTAAAAACAGTAGACTGTTTGAAGAAAGAATTTGAAATGAAAGATCTTGGAAAGGCAAAATTTTGTCTTGGTCTACAAATTGAGTATATGAAAGATGGAATATTTGTCCATCAATCAACATACACCGAAAATTTTCTAAAGCGATTCTATATGGATAAAATACATCCATTGAGTACCCCGATGGTTGTGAGATCACTTGTTACAAAGAAAGATCCATTCCGACCTCATGAAAATGATGAAGAACTTCTTGATGCCAAAGTACCATATCTTAGTGCAATTGGGACATTAATGTATCTTGCTAATAATTTCCGACCAGATATAGCTTTCTCGGTAAGCTTATCGGCAAGATTTAGTTCTTCGCCAACACAAAGACACTAGAATGGTATTAAACATATATTCAAATATCTCCAAGGGACCATTAATATGAGTTTATTTTATTCAAATAAATCCAAGTCATTATTGATTGATTATGCAGATGTAGGATATTTATCTGATCCACACAAAGATTCATCTCAGACAGGCTATTTATTTACAAGTGGAGGTACGACCATATCACGGTGTTCGACAAAACAAACTATGGTTGCTACTTCTTCAAATCATGCAGAAATAATAGCCATTCACGAAGCAAGTCGAGAATGCGTTTGGTTGAGATCAATAATTCAACAAATTCAGCAAACATGTGGTCTTTCTCCGAAAGAGAATATTTCAACAATATTATATGAAGACAATGCTGCATGCATAGCTCAATTGAAAGGTTGATATATCAAAGGAGATAGAACAAAACACATTTCACTAAAATTCTTGTTCACTCATGATCTTCAGAAGAATGGTGAAATATTACAACAAGTTCGTTCAAGTGATAATTTGGTCGATCTGTTCACTAAGGCATTACCAACCTCAATATTTGAAAAGCTGATATATAAGATTGGAATGTGTCGTCTTCGAGACATTAAGTGATTTTTCTTCAGGGGGAGTAACTACATGCTGCACTCTTTTCCTTAACCAAGGTTTTGTCCCACTGTTTTTTCCTGATAAGGTTTTTAATTAGGCAGCAATCAATGCATATTGTAAATAATTATGTACATCCAAATATTTTTTTTGTAAGTTCTTAATGAGGCACATTATCTTACATGGACATCCAAGGGGGAGTGTTATGAATAATTTGTATATTGAATACTATATTGGATGCTACATTGGATGCCCATGTTGTGAATAGGTTAAAGATTAAGAGCATGTTTGGATAGGCTTAAAAGCTGGTCAAACCAGATTTTAAGCCCCTTTTAACTGATGGAGGTGTTTGGCAATATCTGTAAGTTTTAAAAGAGATATGCAAAAAGAAAAAAAAACAAAACATAGCAAATCCTTTGAACTTGGCAACAACGTTGTCACTAGTTGCTGCTAGATTCTCTAAAGAATTTGAGTTTTTAGGTTTGGAGGTTGGCCACCAAACAAGCCTAAATCTGAATAAAAATAATCAATTAAATTAAAATATAAATTATTTTTTATTTGAATTAACTCATAATTAAAGTCTTTTAATAGAAAAAAGTACTTGCTAGCACTTGTTTACCAAACACTTCAACAACTTTTTTTTTAAGTTTCAACACTTTTATCCAAACATGTAACTACTTATTTATAAAATAGGTTCCAGCACTTATAAAGTGCTTTTAAGCACTTAACTTAAAAGCTATTTTTTAAGCCAATCCAAACGGGCTCTAAATCTCCTATTTTATGTTCATCATCTTTACTTTTTATGCCTATAAAGGCCTATATAATTGTAATAGAAAAATACACACAATTAAAGAAAAAAATTTCTTCCTTCCCTCTATCTCTATTTCTTGTTCATATTTTACTAAATTACTTTTATTTCTTATTCATGTTTTACTAAATTACTTTTATTTCATAACACAATGAAATTATAAGAGCATCAATTACAAAAAGAAAACTGTAAGTTCGAGATATCCCCAATCATATTCCTTATTTTTTAATTAGTCCCGCACGAGAAATGAGTTTGACACGATAAGACCAATGAAACTCTTTCATGATAGAGCAATTTATATTATCCCCTTTTCCTTTTACTAATTGGGTTTGACTTTGTAAAACCAATGAAACATTTTTCACTGTAGTAGTCAACTCTTTCCATGATAGAACAAAATACACTAGTATCTCTTTTTCTTTTGCTAACGATTAAACTAATCATTAAATAAAGTCTTTCAGCTGTAAAAGAGAATCAATGACACTTTTAATTTGCAAGTTGCTGATATTCTCATCTCCCAATAGCGCTAAACCTGGCTTTCTTAGCACTAAGATTGATGCTACTTACTCCATTTTCTCTTTAAGATCATATCAATATACTCATGTCTAAGCCATGATTTATTTCAATTTGTTTCCTCATTTTTGTCAAAGTTCTCTATTTGACGCGCACACAAACTTTTTTTATTCATTATATCACTTGTTTAATTATTTTAAAAATATAATTAAAATTGTATTTATCTCATGTTTGGTTAAGAGTATTAACTAATATCAATACAAAAACATTGATATTAACTAACTTGCATCGGAATCTTGGATGTTCAATAATAATTTCAGGATTATAAACTTGGTATTATTAATCCTTGGAACCAAACGACAGCGTCCATTTTACTCCTCCGTCAAAAAACAAAATCTAGCTTCAACCTTAGCTATGGTTGGGGCTAGGCTAGCCCAGCCCAGCCCAGTCCAGTTCACATGGGCTTTAGTAATTTACGGGTTAGGCTGGACTAATCTATTATTTTGGTGGGCCTTATAATGGTCAGTCCATCCCAATCTTACGTGGGCTGTAGGACCCCATGGGTTGGCCCATTATTTTTTTAAAATATAATTTTATATTTTTTCTTTAAGTTCTAACAAAAATAAAAAATATAAATATTTAAAACTTAAATAAAATCTTATTGAAAAAATTCCACAAAACTTAATAACTTTTTAATTATTCCAATATATTACAGTAAACACTAAAAAAGTAAAATACAAGACCATATGAAATGGTCAATTTCATTCACTAAAAGTCAAAACTCAAAGCAAGCTAATCATGAGAACGTCCATGACGCTTATGAGATATTCAACACACGATCTTCATCAAACACATTTGAATCTCCATGTTAGAAGGTTGTTTTAACATCTTCACTTTCATCTACATTTACAATTCACTTGCAATATAAATTAGTTAAATATTAAGAATAATTAAAATTTTAAAACTAATTAACGTTTCAAGATTTTGATCTTTTAATATGATGAGCTTAATAAACTTTAAGCTTGGGATACTCTTCTTGTTATTTTTTGTATATATAATTTTTATTTTATATATTTTAAATATATATTTTTATTAGGCCCACGGGCCGGACCAGCCCAGCGTCAGTCAAGCTTCACGGGCCATGAGCTTACTCGGACCGGACTTAAAAGTCTCGTTTTTAAATGGGCTCCAAATATTCTAGCCCAGCCCTGCTAAATCACGGGCTGAGCCAGAGCGGTCCAACGGGCCAAGCCCATATTGACGGCTCTACTAGGACGCAATGCACTAGTCATCCTTCATTAATAATAAAAAAACGTTTAACTATTGAGTTAAATTATACAATTTGATAATATCCTATCTACGTATTTTCATTAATCAACTTATACAAATCAACAAGTTATAAGATAATGAATATAATTATTTATGGCATATTTGGTTAGCTAGAAATAACACTCTTTAATCAGAAGAAGGCACCCATCAATTTTTATAATACCATTGCCAAGGCTACCGAATACGCCTTTTTACTTCATGGGAATGATACTATTATTAAGAATGCTATTAATGTAAAATGAGAAACTCCATTAATTATTGATAATTATAAGCTTAATATTTAAAGTTTTTTCTTCGATAATCCAGTTGTAGGGAAATTGGAGAAGCTATACGTAATAGTGCAGGTGATTAAATACTTGACTTCATGAAGTGTATCCCAAATATAGTACCCAAATAGTACTAATCCTTTGACAAAATTAGTAGCACTTATGCAGGGACTCTAGATTGTAAAGGATAATAATTTAATGGCTTTGGAAATATGCACGAACTCAACTCAGCTGAGGTAATAAATTTTATCGACAATGGCAAATAATATTATATCTATGTAATTTATGAATGCAGTTCATAGATGCAATAATTAGGAGATCCAAAATTTTTGCATAACTATAGAGAGCAGAATAGGATAGCCTCTTAGCCAAAGTAGGGGACAAGAAGCAGTTTGATCGTACTAAGATTCTACTTTCTAGTAGTTCGTACGGTGTTCGCCAACAACATAGTATAGGTAGATATACTAGGAACAATATTTACAAGATCAATTTCGACTTGTAATACTAATTTGGTAAAAACAGTGCTATAGTATACGTAGGGAACAATAGTGCCCCTTAGTTTGTAATATTTTTTTGCTAAAGAAAGAAGCTTTTATTAATAATATTAAACGGAAGTTATTACGTCATGGTAACTAAACGTATAGTCCCACTTCCATAGAGGCATTCCTTTGGTTCATTAAGGATAAAGAGGGGTGGGTATACAAAAACCAAAGCTTTATTTCCTATTGCTGAATCTCTGCCTTTCCCATAGAAGCCAGTTTATCTGCTGCAACATTAGCTTCTCTGAAGATGTAGCACACCTGTGGGCTGCCCAACTTCCCCATTACTTCCCTGCAATCCATTAACATGAGTGAGAAATCTAGATTATTAGATGTTAACAGTTGAATCAATACCCGTGAATCAGTTTCCAAGATAAGTGGAACTAAGTTGTGACAGAGTGCTAGCCTTAGACCATTGTAAAAGGCCAGTATATGAATGGCAGAGTGTGTGTAGTTGTAATTTGCATAACCAATGATCCAATCACCATTATGCATAACCAATAATTTTCATAACCAATGATCCACTTCCAGCCTCTAGTGGTACTCTGGCTACTCCCAGGCTTTAGGTTGCTCATTATGCATTGCCACTATCTAGTGCACCTCATGTACGGGGTGTTTCAGCGATCAGTCTAGCTGACCAGGCCCAAGCCAGTTTCAGCAGACACGTCCTTCGAGAGCTGGTTTTGAGTGCGATAATACTCGTCATATGGTGAGGGATTGCCCCGGACTTATTAGGGGTGCATCACCACTGACTACTCAGGCTCCACGTATTCCATCGGGTCCCTAAACTTCTCAGGTCGTGATTACCGTACCAGTTGCCGCTCCACCTACACAGCCAGCTAGGGGTGGAGGTCAAGCGGGTAGGGGTCGCCCTAGAGGGGGAGGCCAAGCAAGATGTTATACTTTTTCGGGTAGGACAGAGGTGGTTGCATTAGACGCAGTCAACACAGGTATTGTTCTGGTTT
This sequence comes from Nicotiana glauca, assembly GCA_026770625.1. Taxonomy (NCBI): domain Eukaryota; kingdom Viridiplantae; phylum Streptophyta; class Magnoliopsida; order Solanales; family Solanaceae; genus Nicotiana; species Nicotiana glauca. Next base: position 16,799 of record MU723273.1, read on the forward strand.
GTCATAGAGATGTCTCGGTCTTATTTGATCTAGGCTCCACTTATTCGTATGTATCATCTTACTTTGCTTCATATTAGTGTATATCTCATGGTTCTTTGAGTTATCTTGTTTATGTGTCCCTGCCTGCGGGAGATTCTATTGTTGTTGACCGTGTGTATCAGTCGTGTTTAGTTGTTATTGGTGGTTTTGATACTAGAGTCGATCTATTTTTCTTAGTATGGTAGACTTTGATATTAGTTAGGGCATGGACTGGTTGTCGCCCTATCATGCTATTCTTGATTGTCACGCCAAAACGGTGATATTGGCTGTGCTAGGTTTACCACGGTTGGAATGGAAGGGAAGATTGGATTATGTCCCTAGAAGGGTGGCGTCTTTCCTTAAGGCACAATGGATGGTTGGGAAGGGGAGTGATGTATATCTATCCTTGTGAGAGATGTCATTATTGACACTCCTACCATCGAGTCAGCTTCGGTATTGAGAGATTATCCATAAGTATTTTCGGTAAATCTTCCGGGCATGACGCCTGATAGGAAAATTAATTTTGGTATTAACTTTTTGCCGGGCTCTCAACCCATTTCTATTCTTCCATATCATATGGCCCCAGTGGATGAGTTAAAGGAGCAGTCGCAAGAGTTGCTTGATAAGGGTTTCATTCGGCCCAGTGTGTCCCCTTTGGGTGCTCCGATTTTGTTTGTAAAGAAGAAGGATGGTTCTATGCGTATGTGTATTGATTATCGATAGTTCAACAAGGTTACGAAGAAGAGCAGGTTTCCACTGCCACGCATTGATGACTTATTTGATCAACTACAGGGTGCCAGAGTGTTCTTCAAGATGGATGTGTGGTCAGGTTATCACCAATTAAAGATTTGGGATCCGGATATTACGAGGATTGCTTTTAGGACTCGCTATAGTCATTACAATTCCTTGTGATATCATTTGGGCTGACCAATGCTCCATCAATATTCATGCACTTGATGAACAATGTATTCCATCCCTATCTTGATTCATTAGTCATTGTGTTTATTGACGACATCTTGATGCACTCGAAGGTCCGGGAGGATCATGAGCAACACATGAGGATCGTGCTCCAGGACTTGAGGGAAAAAAGGTTGTATGCAAAATTTTCAAAGTGTGAATTATGGACTGATTTGGTGGCATATTTAGGTCATGTGGTGTCGAGTGAGGGGATTAAGGTATATCCAAGGAAGATTGAAGTGGTGCAGAGTTGGCCCAAACCGTCTTCAGCTACTGAGATTCGAAGTTTTCTTTGCTTGGCGGGGTATTATCTTTGTTTTGTAGAGGGTTTCTCATCTTATGCTGCACCTATGACTAGATTGACCCAGAAGGTTGCTCTGTTAAGATGGACCAAGGAGTGTGAGGAGAGCTTTCGAAATAGCTTTCCGCGTTTTAGACCACCTTATCACACCACGTGGCTTCAAGTAATTCCCCTACTAGCAACACGCGTATCAAGCCCACCTTATCTCACCGCATGCATTTCAACCCCAAAACCTTATACCACAGCATGCGTATCAACATCAAAACGTATCACAAATTGCACCTCAAGTGCCCAATATCAAAACTTTCCAAAGAAGTCAACAACAATGGTGTTTTAACGATAAATAGCCCATGGCTCAACTATAATATGCACAAGAGTCTCAACAATAGCAACCAGAAATGAATAACTCAACAAGAATAGCATTTCACAACTTAACAACTTTCCCTGAACGTGAATCACGACCTTTATATCTCAATACCAACTTCAACAATAAGATATTCCAAGAATTAACAACTTCTAAGAAAGGAACTCAAAGGTTAAATAATAAATAAAGAATAGAGGAAACAATAGTTTCAACTAGGCATGTAAAGGAAAATAACAAGTATGAGATAAGACAAGTAAAACGTGTGAAGATAGACTAAAGATGATGAATATAGCTTATTATGGTAACTCAATTAAAGGAATCAAAGGAATCTACATAGCTAAAATCGGTCAATTTCCATATTTAACCCGTGTACACACTCGTCACCTTGCGTACACGACTTCCACATATAAAAAACAGCACAAACAACACCAGGGGTATTGCCTCACACAATGTTAGGCAAGATACATACCTCAAAACATACAACACAATCCACTAGTAAGACTTTACCTCGATTTATCCAACTCCGAACGGCTCAAATCTAGCCAAAATAACCTCATACCATCAATATAAACTGTAAGAAACTATCCCAAACAATAAAGTTACCATCTTTATAGAGAAACAAAAATTCAACTCAAAAATTGAATCCCGGGACCGTGTCTCGGAACCTGACCAACATTACAAATTCCGAACACCCATACAAGATTTATTCAAATCCAACTTCAAATCACTTTTCAAATCCCAAAAAATTAGTCTAAGAAGTTTTCATAATGTCCCACCAAATTTCCAACTCAAATCACTAATTAAATTATGAAAATAACAATGGATTCATGTAATATAGAAAAAATCGAGTTAGAATCTCTTAACCTGATGAATTTCTTGAAAATCTCTCGAAATATCGTTACAAACCAAGCTCTCTAGGTCCAAAAATGAATAATGAGATCAAACCCTCGAACTTAGCTCTTTTCTGCCCAGTGATTCTGCATATGCGATCGCTCAGTCACACCTTCGACGCCGCACCTACGGATAATCCATCGCAAGTGAGGTTCTAGCTAAATTCATGAATTTATCTTCTACGGACAAAATAGCGCACCTACACTTGCGCACATGCAGAGGGGCCTCTGCTTCTACGACCCCAGGCCTAGCCAGCCTTTTCCACTTCTGCGCATACTCTCTCGCACCAGCGAGTCCGCTTCTGCGGAACATGGACTGCACTTGTGGTCCTAGTTTGGCATGAAATTTTTTGCTTTTGCGGCTCGAGGGCCGCTCCTATGGCGCCGCACCTGCGACCCAAAATGTGCAGGTGTGATTGCACCAGTCACAATAAAGCTTCAGCAATCACACAAGTACTAACTTGTTCTGGATTCAATCCGAATCACACCCCGGGCTCCCAGGACACCGTTCAAATATACCAACAAGTTCTAAAACACACAACGGACTTGCTCGAGGCCAAAAATCACATCAAACAACATTGATTCAGCAAATCGTTACCTAATTCTAGGAAACTATAAACTTCCGACTTCCATAACTAATGTTGAATCATACCAAATCAACTCCGATTGACATCAAATTTTGCACACAAGTCATAAATGACATGGAAAACCTTTTCCAACTCCCAAAATCAGGATCCGACCCTAAATTTAATAAAGTCAACTCCCGGTCAAACTTCTCAACCTTCCAAACCTTTACCTTTCTAACTTTAGCCAATTCAAGCCGAAACGACCTACGGGCCTCCAAATCAACATCCGGACATGCTCCTAAGTCTAAAATAGCCACATGTAGCTATTGGAACCATTAGAACTCTATTTTGGAATCGTCTACAAAAAATCAAACTACGATTGAATCTTTCAACTTAAGCCTCCGAATTAGGGACTATGTGTCCCATTTCATTTCGAAACTCACCTGAAACCAAAACCAAATACCCCGGCAAGACATATAACCACAATGCAACGTAAATGAAGTAATAAATAGGGGATCGAGGCAAAAAAATTAAAATAACCAGTCGGGTCGTTACATCCTCCCCCTCTTAAAACCAACATTCGTCTCGAACGAGTACAAAGACATACCTGAAGTGGTAAAAAGATGAGGATAATGGCTACGCATATCATGCTCGGTCTCCCAAGTCGCCTCCTAGACTAGTTGACCTCTCCACTAAACCTTCACTGAAGCAATGTTCTTCGACCTTAACTTTCGGACCTGCCTGTCCAAAATGGCCACCGGCTCTTCAACAGAAGACAAATCTTTGTCCAACTGGACTGAGCTGAAATCAATCATATGAGATGAATTACCCTAATATTTCAGGAGCATAGAGACATGGAATACTGGATGAACTGCAGCTAGACTGGGTGGCATTGCAATCTTGTAGGCCAGCTCTCCAATCCTCTCAAGAATCTCAACTTGCCCTTCTTCCCTAGCCTTATAACTCCCTTCACGGGAGAAATTAAGAGCAAGACCCGCTCCCCAACCATGAATAAAACATCAAGAACCTTCCGATACGCGTAAATTTCTATCTCGATTAGGCTGTACGAAGCCGATATTGAATCAATTTAACCTTTTTCAAAGCATCCTGAACCAAGTCTGTACCCAATAACCTACCCTCACGCGGCTCAAACCAACCCACCGGAGACCAACCCCACCTCCCATATAAAGCCTCATATCGAGCCATCTAAATGCTCGATTGGTAGGTGTTATTGTAGGCAAACTACACAAGTGTCAATAACTGATCCCACGAACCCTTGAACTCCATAACACAAGAACAAAGCATATCCTCCAATATCTGAAGAGTGCACTCGGACTGTCTGTATGCCTAAGGGTGGAATGCTGTACTCAACCCGTATGCCTTACTTACACTTTACGTCCTTCTAGAATCGCGATGTAAACTACGTACCCCATTTAGAGATGATAGATACCAACATGCCATGAAGTCAGACAATCTTGCTAATACCTAAGCCAGCTGCTCTGAAGAATAAGTAGTCACCACTAGAATGAAATGAGCCGACTTGGTCAACTTATCCATAATCACCCATGCTGCGTCAAACTTCTTCTGAGTCCGTGGGAGCCCAACAACAAAATCCATGGTAACTCGCTCCTATTTCCACTCGGGAATCTCAAGCCTCTGAATCAACCTACCTGGTCGCTGATGCTTATACTTCACCTTCTGACAATTTAGACACCGAGCTACATACTCTACTACGTCTTTCTCCATTCTCCTCCACCAATAGTGCTGCCTCAAGTCCTGATACATCTTAGCGGCACTCGATTGAATGGAGTACCGTGAACTATGGGCCTCGTAAAGAATCAACTCATGCAAACCATCTATATTAGGCACACATAGCCTGTCCTACATCCACAACACACCGTCATCCCCAACAGTAACCTCATTAGCATCGCCGTACTGAACCGTGTCCTTGAGGACAAACAAATAGGGGTCGTCATATACATAAAGAGAAGACCAAGTAAACACATAAGACAAAACTCTACTCTGCTCTAAAATATCCATTCTAACAAACTAGTTGGCCAAGGCCTGAACATCCAATGCTAATGGCCTCTCCGCTGCCGTTAGATATGCTAAACTTCCCATGCTCTCCGCCTTTCGATCAAGGCATCGGCCACCACATTGGCCTTCCCAGGATGATATAAAATAGTGATATCATAGTCCTTAAAAAACTCTAACCACCTCCGCTAATGCAAGTTTAGATCTTTCTATTTAAATAGATGTTGTAGACTCTGGTGGTCGGTATAGACCTCACAAGGGAAAATGTACAAATAGTGCCGCCAAATCTTCACGGCATGAACAATAGCTACTAAATCAATGTCGTGGATAGGATAATTCTTCTTATGAACCTTCAGCTGTCTAATGTGTAGGAAATAACCCTATCGTCTTGAATTAACACCGCATCAAGGCCAACACGCGACACATCATAGTACACAGTGTAAGAGCTGAACTCATAGGCAGTACCAACACTGGGGTTGTAGTCAAAGAAATCTTGAGCTTTTGAAAGATCTCTTCACACTCCTTGGTCCACCTGAATGGAGCACCCTTCTGGGTCAATCTGGTTATAGGTTTATCAATAGATGAGAAACCCTCTACGAAATATTGGTAGTACCCTGCCAAACCAAGAAAACTACAGATCTCACTAGTTGAAGACGGTCGAGGAAACTTTGCACTACTCCAATCCTTTTCAGATCTACCTTGATCCCCTCACTTGACACTACATGACCTAAAAAGCCACTGAATCAAGCAAGAACTCACACTTTGAAAATTTTGCAAACAACTTCTTTTCTCTCAAGGTCTGGAGCACAATCCTCAAGTGCTGCTCATGATCCTCCCGGCTCCAGGAGTACACCAGGATGTTGTCAATAAACACAATGATGAATAAGTAAAGATAGCGCTGGAATACACTGTTCATTAAGTGCATAAATGTTGCTGGGATGTTAGTCAGACTGGTAATGACCATACCGAGTCGTGAAGGTAATCTTCTGAATATCCAGATCCTGAATCTTCAACTGATGATAGGCTAATCGTAAATCAATCTTCATGAACACTCTGGCACCCTGTAATTGATCTAATAGGTCATTAATGAGTGGCAAAGGATACCCGTTCTTCACTGTAACTTTGTTCAACTATCGATAATCAATAAATATGTGCATAGAACCGTGCTTCTTCTTTACAAACAAGACCGAAGCACCCCAAAATAACACATTGGGCTGAATGAAACCCTTATTAAGAAACTCTTGTAACTTGTCCCTTGACTCCTTCAACTATACTAGGGTCATACAATATGGTGGAATAGAAATAAGCTGAGTTTCTAGCAACAAGTCAATACCAAAATCGATATCCCTATTGGGCGGCATGCTTAGAAGATCCGTCGGAAACACATCTGGATAGTCTCTCACTAGACAAACTAACTCTACGTTAGGAGTGTCAACACTAACATCCCTCACAAAGGCTAAATATACATCACATCCCTTCCCAGCTATCCGCTGTGCATTAAGGAAAGACACCGCCCTGGTAGGAACATAATCCAAAGTACCCCTCCACCCCAACCGTGGAAAAATTGGCATAGCCAACGTCACCGACTTGGCATGACAATCAAGAATAGCATGATAGGGTAACAAATAGCCCATGCCCAAAATAACATCAAAATCTACCATATTGAGCAATAATAGATCAACTTTAGTCTCAAAGCCACCAAGAATAAGTAAACACGACCAATATACACGGTTAAAAACAATAGAATCTCCCACTAGCATGCCCATAGTAATATGAGAACTCAATAAATCACGGGATATACCCAAATAAGGAGAAAAGTAAGATGATACATAGGAATAAGTGGAGCCTGTATCAAATAAGACTGAAGTATTTCTATAACAAACCAGAACTATACATGTTATGATTGAGTCTGATGCAACCGCCTCCATCCTATTCAGAAGAGCATAACATCTGTCCTGAACTCCCCCTATATGGCGACACCTACCCGCCCGACATCCACCTCTATATGAATAAGCAAGTGAAGTGGCAACTAGTGCGGTAACCTTGACCTGAGAATCCTATGGAATATGTGGAACCTTAGCCCATCATGCTGTTTGGTTGATTTCCATAGATAGGGAGAGGATCAGGAGGTTCGTTGATGGCCTCACATTTTAGCTACGGGAGCTTGTAACTAGAGAGAGGGTGACCGGTGCTACTTTTGAGGAGGTGGTTGACATTGCATAGGAGATAGAGTTGGTTCGCTGCTAGGAGCGAGTTGAGAGAGGGGCTAAGAGGCCTCGTGGATCAGGTAGATTTGGTGGTGTTCCTTCTGGAGTTCAGTTCCACCACGGTAGGGGTCGTCCCTATAGACATACTCAGATGACCCGAACAGTTTGTCATGGTGCATCAGTCAGCCATAATTCTCACATTGCTTGCTCAGTCCAGCCTTCATTCAGTGCACTACCAGCGCAGAGTTCTCCCCATGCCTCGTCTTTTCAGGTTTCTACGGGTAGTTCCACAGGGTATTAGGAGCATCAATTCCATTAGAGGAGGGTTTGTTTCAAGTGCGGGGATCTTGGTCATATCAAGGGAGATTGCCCTAGGTTGTTGAGTGGGACTCCACAGCAAATTTCTCGGTCGATGGCACCAGCACCAACACCAGCACCAGCACCATCACCATCACCAGCAGCTACACCACCTAGTTCGCCAGCTCGAGATGGGACCCAATCAGCTAGACGATGCCCTAGAGGGGGAGGCTGATCAAGTGGCGGTCTAGCCCGTTTATATGCACTCTCTGTCAGACCAGATACCATTACTTCAGATACAATGATCACAGGTATTATCTCAGTATGTTATTTGGATGCTTCTGTATTATTTGACCCTGGTTCCACCTATTCATATGTGTCATCATATTTTGCTCATTATTTGGAAATGCCCCATGAGTCTCTAGTTTCATTTGTTTGTGTATCTATGTCGGTGGGCAATACAATTCTTGTGGACCGCATATACCAGTCATGTGAAGTGACTATTGGGGATTAGAGACTAAAGTTGATTTGTTTCTCCTTAGTATGGTTGAGTTTGATATTATATTGGGTATGTATTGGTTGTCTCCATATCATACTATTTTGGACTGTCACGCTAAGACTGTGATGTTGGTGATGCCGGATTTGCCACTGATTTAGTAGTGAGGTTCTTTAGACTATGTTCCTAATAGAGTGATTTCATACTTGGAGGCCCAACGGATGGTTGGGAAGGGTATTGTTTCTTACTTGTCCTTTGTAAGGGATGTTAGTGCAGAGACCCCTATAATTGATTTTGTTCCGGTGGTGCAAGATTTTCCAGATTTATTTTCTGCAGACCTACCGGGCATGCTGCCAGACAGGGATATTGACTTTCGTATTGATCTGGTGCAGGGAACTCAACCTATTTCTATTCCACCGTATCACATGGCACCGATAGAGTTGAAAGAATTAAAGGAGCAGCTTCAGGAACTCCTTGATAACGGGTTTATTTGGATTAGCGTATCACCTTAGGGTATAACAGTTCTATTTATGAAGAAGAAGGATGGTAATGTGCATTGATTATAGGTAGTTGAACAAAGTCACCACCAAGAACAAGTATCTTTTGCCTCGTATTAATGATCTATTTGACCATCTTCAAGGAGCGAGGGTGTTCTCCAAGATGGATTTGAGGTCTGGGTATCACCAATTGAATATTAGGGACTTGGACATTCTTTAGATAGCTTTCAAGACCCGTTATAGTCATTGTGAGTCCCTCGTGATGTATTTTAGGCCAACCAAACGCCCCAATAACATTCATGCATTTGATAAATAATGTGTTTTAGCCTTATCTCGACTCATTTCTTATTGTATTAATTGATGATATCCTGGTGACTCTCTTATCCAAAAGCACACCCATCATTTGAGGGTTGTATTATAGCGGTTGAGGTAGGAGAAACTTTACACTAAGTTCTCCAAGTGTGAGTTTTGGCTCAATGCCACTGCGTTCTTAGGGCACATAGTGTCAAATGAGGGTATTCAGGTAGATACGAAGAAGATAGAGGCGGTTCAAAGTTGTCCCAGACCATCCTCAACCATAGAGATTTGGAGCATTCTTGGTTTGACTGGTTATTACCATCGGTTCGTGCAGGGTTTCTCGTCTATTGCATCTCCCTTGACCAAATTGACCCAAAAGGGTGCTCCTTTTAGGTGGTCGGACGAGTGTGAGGTGAGCTTTTAGAAGCTCAAGACTGCTTTGACCACAACTCCAGTCTAGTTCAACCATCAACTTCTGGTTCTTATACAGTATAATGTGATGCTTTTCAAATCGGTATTGGGTGTGTTTTGATGCAGCAGGGTAGAGTGATTGCTTATGATTCATGTCAGCTAAAGCCTTATGAGAAGAACTACCCTGTTTATGATTTGGAGTTGGCTGCCATTGTTCACGCATTGAAGATTTGGAGGCACTATCTCTATAGTGTGTCTTGTGAGGTATTTACTGATCATCGTAGCCTCCAAAACTTATTCAAACAGAAGGATCTCAATTTGAGGCAGCGGAGATGGTTGGAGCTGCTAAAGGACTATGATATTACTATTTTGTATCACCCTGGAAAGGCCAATATGGTGGTCGATTCTTTGGGTAGGATGGCAGTTAGTATGGCAGTCTTGCATCCATTCCTATTGGATAGAGATCTCTTACAGTTGATGTTCACGCTTTGGCCAACTAGTTTGTGAGATTGGATATTTCGGGGCCTAGTTGAGTTCTAGCTTGTGTGATTTCTCGGTCTTTCTTATTTGATAGCATCGGAGAGCCCCACTATGATGATTCTCATTTGCGTCTCCTTAAGGACAGAGTTCAGCACGGTGATGCCAGAGATTTGACCATTGGTGATGATGGAGTATTGAGGATGCAGGTCCGGATATGTGTGCCCAATGTAGATGGGCTATGGGAGTTGATTCTTGAGTAAGCCCATAGCTCGCGGTATTCCATCCTTCGGGTGCCATGAATATGTACTAGGATTTGAGACAACACTATTGGTGGAGGAGAATGAAGAAAGATATAGTTGGGTTTGTAGCTCGATGTCTCAACTATTAGCAGGTAAAATATGAGCATCAGAGACCGGGTGGATTGCTTCAGAAGATAGAGATTCCAGAGTGAAAGTGGGAGCGGATCACCATGAATTTCGTAGCTAGGATCCTACGGACTTCGAGGAAGTTCGATGATATTTGGGTGATTGTGAATCGACTAACCAAGTTTGCGCACTTTATTCCGATGAGTACTACTTATTCTTCAGATCGGTTGGCTAATATTTACATTTGAGAGATTGTTCGCCTTTATGGGGTGCCAATTTCCATCATTTTAGATAGAGGCACGTAGTTTACATCGCAATTTTGGAGAGCCATACAACGTGAATTGAGCACTCAGGTTGAGTTGAGCACAATATTTCATCCTCAAATGGACGGAAAATCCAAGGACACTATTTAGATATTGGAGGACATGTTACGTGCTTGTGTCATTGATTTTGGTGGTTTATGGGACCAGTTTCTACCGCTCAGGAAGTTTGCTTACAATAATAGTTATCATTTGAGTATTCAAATGGCTCCATATGAGGCTTTATATGGGAGGCAATGTAGATCTTCTGTGGGTTGGTTTGAGCCAGGCGAGGCTAGGTTATTGGGTACTGATTTGGTTCAGGATGCTTTTGACAAGGTTAAATTGATTCAGGAGCGACTTCGTACGGCGCAGTCAAGAGAAAATAGTTATACTGATAGGAGGGTTCGTGATGTGCCTTACATGGTTGGAGAGAAGATTCTTCTGGAGTTTTCACCCATGAAGTGTGTTATGAGATTCGAGAAGAAGGGTAAGTTGAGCCCTCGGTTCATTGGGCCTTTGAGGTACTTCAGAGGATTGGGGAGGTGGCTTTCAAGCTTTCCTTCCCACCTAGCTTGGGGCAGTAGGTTATCAAGTCGAGGTCAAATGATATAGCTTCAATGAAAGTGCACTGGAGAGGTCAGCCTGTGAAGGAGGCTACTTAGGAGACCGAGTGGGAGATGCAGAGCAGATATCCACACATATTTGAGGCTCCAGGTACATTTCTAGACCCGTTCGAGGATGAAAGTTTGTTTAAGAGGGGGAGGATGTAATGACCCGACCTGTCGTTCAAAGAGTTGTAGCCTCGTTCCCTAATTTTTTGCTTCTTTTGTATTCTACAACTGTATTATGACTTACCGGAATAGTCGGTTCGGGTATGGAGTGATTTCAGAATGAATTGAGACACTTAGTCTCTTATTTAAAAGCTTAGGTTATAAAAGCTGACCGGATGTTGACTTAAAAAAACCTTGGATTTGAATTTTGATGGTTTCGTTAGCTCTATTAGGTGATTTTGGACTTAGGAGCGTGTCCAGATTGTGTTTTGGAGGTCCGTAATGGAATTAGGCTTCAAATGCCGAATGTTGGAAATTTGGAAAGTTTGTCCGGGAGTGGACTTTTTGATATCGGGGTCGGATTGGATTTTTGGAAGTTGAACTAGGTCCACGGTTTCATTTATGATTTGTGAGCAAAATTTGAGGTCAATCGGATGTGATTTGATATGTTTTGACGTCGTTTGTAGAATTTGGAAATTTCAAAGTTCATTAGGCTTGAATCAATGTGTAATTCGTGTTTTTGATGTGGTTGTAGGTGATTTGAGGATTCGACTAAGTTTGTATGATGTTTTTGGATGTGTTGGTATGCTTGGTTGAGTTCCTGAGGGCCTCGGGTGAGTTTTCGATTGTTAACGGATCATTTTTGGCCTAGGTGAGATAGCTATTATCTGCTGCTGCATTTTTTCTAGTTTCCTCTTACGCGTTCGCAAGAGGAACCTCGCGTTCGTGAAGAGTGTTTCTTAGCCAGTGATATTTTGTTCTATGTGTTTGAGAAGGAGTGCACGCAAACGCGTAGGTATGGTAGCGTGTGCTTCGCGAACGCATGAGGGCTGTCGCGTTCGCGAAGAAGAGTGAGGTAGCTGGGGACCCCCAACCTTTTGTTCTACGCATTCGCGAGATAAGGAACGCATTCATGAAGGTCTGAGTTTGAAAAGCATCACGTTCGTGAAGAGTAAAGCGGAGAGGGATTCTGAGTTGGTCTATGCGAACGTGAGAGGACGGTCGTGTTTGCGAAGAAAGAAATCTGGGCAGACAATATTAATTTAAAAAATGAGGGTTTGAACCCATTTTTCATATTTTGAGCTAGAGATCACGAATTTGGGCGATTCTTGAAGGGATTTTCGTGGAGTTGATTGGTGTATGTGATTCTTACTTGGTTTTTGTTAAATCCTATGATTACATCTTTAATTTTATGATCTAATTTGTAATTTGGGGTGAGAAATCGGGGAAAAAAAGGAAGAACTCTTGAGTTGGGATTTTGAGGTTTTTAATGGGATTTTGTTATCAGATTTTAGTAAGTTTGGTGTTGTTAGACTCATGAGTGAATGGGCTTTTGGGTTTTGTGACTTTTGTTGGATTTTGAGATGTGGGCCCAGGAGATGGGGGGGGGGGGGTGTTGAGCCGATTTTGGTTTTTTGGTCTAATTTAGTAGTTTTCTTATAGAATTGATCCCTTTAGTCTATATTAATTGTATTGTAGTGCTTGTGGCTAGATATGGAATATTCGGAGGCCGACTCGCATGGCAAAGGCATTTTGGAATAGAGTTTTGCTTGGATTGAGGTAAGTAACAGTTATAAATCTGGTCCTGAGGGTATGAAACCCCAAATTTTGTATCGTGTGATTATTTTGGAGGTGACACATATGCTAGGTGACGGGCATGTGAGCGTGCACCGAAGGGATTGCGACTTGGTCCGTTTGGTGGGACTATAATGTGGAATAGCTTACTGTAAACTATGTGTTTCCACCATTTTATGAAGATTTGACTGAAATTAAATTTAGAATTCATTATTTGGCCATATGATATCAGTGTTAGGACCCGTTAGGATCGTCTACTTGTTGAATTAGCTGCTATTTGTTGTCTAGTACTCAATCCTAATTTTACTTACGTACTATAGCTTTATCTCTTCTTATCCCTTGTCGATACATGTTATTATCTCTATTTGGGCTGATTTATATGAGTTTTGAGAGCCTGAGAGACTAGGGAGGTTGATGACTGAGTGAGGCCTAGGGGGTGAGATATTGATACCATAGCACGTAAGTTGTTCGTGCGGATCATGATTTGACATTATAGCACATGAGTTGTCCGTGCGAATTATAGCGCTTGGGCTATAGGAGCCCCTTCGGAGTCTGCACACCAGTGAGCGCATGTAACTTTTAAGTGTGAGTACTGAGGGTTGAGAGCCGAGTGATTGAGCTGTTGAGATGAGTTGAGTGACTATTGCCCTGAGAGGCGGAACTTGCTTCCATTTGTTGTTGTACTTAGATGATATCTGTCATTGTTATGAAATTCCTGGAAGGTTTTATATCCGGTCTATTCGAACTTGAAACTATATAAAACAGATTTGACTTAAACTGCCGGATTTGAAAGTATGTCTATTCTTTACTGAAATTACTAAAATTACTGAAATTAAATGTACTTGTATAGCTCGTCATTGCTTCTCAGTTCCTTATTTGTTTCTTTTACATACTGAGTTGGAAGTACTCACGTTACTCCATGCACTTAATTTCGCAGATCCAGGTGTGTCCGGTCACGTAGGACATTGTTCTCGTGCGTGGTCGATTATCGGAGATCTACGAGGTAGCTGCCGGAGTTCGCAGTCCTTGTTCTCCTTCTTTGTTATCTTTTTTTTTCATGTATTGACATTTACACACAGACTATTGTAAAAACTATTTTTCTTAGACTTGAGGTCTAGTTGCTCATGACTTGGTGACACCTCGATGTTTGGGGCTATCTTTCCGCATTTTATTTTGAGTTTAACTCCTATTTTTATGAAAATTCTGTTATGCAAAAGCTTTTGATTTATCTTTTATGAAATATCGAAGTATTTTTTTTTTGAAAAATATCGGCTTGCCTAGTACCACAATAGGCGCCATCATGATGGGTTCGATTTTAGGTGGTGACAAGATGCTCATGTACTTAGTGACACCTGAATTTTGGGAGTTATTGTATTGAATCGCGATATTTTCTTATAAGTATATATGAGATTTCTTTCTATGTTTCCAAATTTAAAAAATGCGTGGTTTTATTGTGAATGCCGACTTGCCTAGTATTGCAATAGGTACCATTACGGCATGTGAGATTTGGGTCGTGATAAAGAGTGTTGTCTACAAGTAATTCCTCTAAGAATGAATATTGTATATTGAATATTGGGCTGTATCAACATGTGTCGATATTAAACAATGTTGTGACCAACTATAATAAGTAATTAGTCTTCAAAGTGTATACATTGCCTTAACATTATGTTGTAATAATAGTCATTGTCTATATAATAAAAGTTGTGTCGACCAATTATAGGCTTAGGTTGATACCGATATAATCGATACATTATACAAATGTATTTTATCCAATTCAAAGTTTTCAATTTGTTGAATTAGATGTTTACAACTTTAATTTATTCATACATGATTGTTATTTTTGAATTTAAGGTAACTAAATTAATAGTTTACACTAACGACCAACTAATAATCGAGGACCTACCTCTATGCCTGTCCAATTTATGACTGATATATGTTCTTAATTTTTTACTATAAAATTCCATTGGTTTACATTTACAATGGATCTATAGATCATCAGTGGGGTAGACTATATATTGTAGGTTTATTCAACAACTCATGTGAAATATTCAATTTATTGGTGGAAAATTCAAATATTTAGAAGGCTGAAATTTATATTCCCAAGTTGTATGTTTCTATTGGAAATTCTTTATTTTATTTTGTGCCTTTTTTCTCTTAAGTATTGTTAAATGGAAAAAAACAGCCAAAGCATAAAAATAAAAAATAGGGCAACGAAATTCAAAAAATAGGTTAGAAAATAAATAGACAAAAATTTTAACTAAATATTTTTATTAAATAACTCCCCTCATAGCAGCATACATTTTTTTCCCATTAACTAAATAAAAAATTTAAACTGCAGATCACGAGGAGGAAAATTTCCTAGGCTAATATAATAGTGAATATTTGCACCAGCCCTACAAAGGAGAATCTGCAACATGCGTGTGATATGGTGAATGCTCCTCTCTTTCCTCATCCTGTCTTCATGGATCTCTCGGATGAGCCTATCCAGTGATTCCATGATGAAAATGGCGTCCATGATTGATATTGGCCTCAGAGACATTTCCCTATTAAGTGATTGGGCTATTTGGAAGAATGATGAATGAATATTTCCATCAGATCCAGTGTATTTATAGGCATAATTTGACACTAAATGGTGCCTTTCCATATGACTTCTCGTAAATGACATGACTGTTGAGAGTTTTGAGAAACGAATTGATGCTTTGGCATATTTGATGTACTTCAATAAATTAGACAAGTTCTTTTCATAATGGCTGCCAACGCTTTTAATATTAGACATTAAATTAACTACCTATACCAGTGGTTGTCTATGGACTACCTAAACAAGCGCAACAAGTCTTGGTTAAATTGAAATAACGATGGGGGTTGACAATAGAACATTGGTTGATTACGGGTGGTTGAAGATAGAATAAGGGGTTGATCGTAAAACAGTACCCTATGGAATAAGTATGTCACTTGACTCCTTAAAATAAGGAGTTTGATTATAGATCATGGGTCTACAATAAACAATATAGGTGGTTGTTTCTAAAATAGTAGTCTACGACAGTCACATGACTCCTTCTTAGAATAAGAGGGTTGATTCTAGATCATTGTTGTACAATAGACAATATGACCATAAAAAAGTAGTCTATGAGACAAATCGGTTACATGACTCCTTCTTAAAATAAATGAGGATTGACTCTAGATCATAGTTCTGCAACAATGCTGGTGGTTGACCATAAAATAATAGTCTATAATGTACAATGCGGAAATTGATAGTAGAAATAACAAGTGATTACAAACAAAAAATCTAAAATATTAAAAGAGTTAATTATCATTATTACAACACCAGAAGCTAAAACATCAAGAATACTGTAACAATACGTTACAAGTCATTTTCTTCTGGCCAAGTTCTTTTCAAACGAAACATTTATTTTTGCCTTTTTTTCTGCTGCCAGAAGAACTAGGTTCTAAAATGCTTGGCCATATCTTAAACTTCCTTCTATCCTTTGTAGGCTCGACATCGGGTGCAAGTATTTTTGTGGATTGAATCTTGTCAGACACCACCCATTTCTCTTTTTTAGGAATTGTGTGAATAGTTCCTTCATATACAGCCAAATATATTGAAATATTATAGAACGGAGAAGAGTAATCGTAAATGGAGGAACCATATTCATACTCAAACCTCAATCTCAGAGCTTCCATTGCATGTGGGCAGGGTATTTTTTCCAAATCAAACTGACAACAAGAACATGTGTTCAAATCCAGATCAACTGCTGCATCCCTATCGTGAACGACGACGCTAAACTGGTTATTCTCTAATAGATTCACCCAGAACGCGTCGCCGACAATCATATTATTCCTAATCTTCTTTTCAGCAGAAGGAATAAAGAGGGTCAAAATATTTTTTATTTTATTATGCTGCTCTTCAAATTTTTTTGCAAACTTTTGAACAATATGATTGAATAGGTCAATGACCGAGAGGTATCTTTGATCATTAAGCATTGTGTTAAGTGATTATGCAATGCTTGTTGTCAACACGCCGTATTGTTTTTCTGGAAAGAAGGCCTACTCCACTTTTGGAACCCAATATCATTCGCGAGGCAGTTAGCCACTTCCCTACTTTCACAATTGCTGAAAATGGTTAAAGAATTCCGCTGTATTGTATGACTGTACGATAGAAAAAAATGCTTAATAATAATTCCACAATAAAACCTCTTGAGCATATTTTCAACAATGTGACGCATGCCAAAAACCATGATGAGCATTATTAAAAACGTTTTTGAAGCCATTCCCAATAGAAGGATGCCGATCAGATATAATTTACAATTCATCGTTGTCGTCAACAATGTGTCGCAACTGTTCAAAACAGTAGGTCCAATAATCATCGCACTCTTTATCGAGTACACATAAATCAATTGAAAAAAATATGATTCTCTGTATCTTGTGCCACAACAGACAACAAGCAACCTCCATACCTGCCACTCAAAAATGTCCCATCAACAGCAATAACCTTTCTCATATGCGCGAACCAGTGATCTATTCTAAAAGTGGTCTATTGTACAAGAGTGGTCGAGCACTATGCAGAATTTTTCTGCAGAAACTCAAATTAACAATGATGGAGAAAATGAGAGCAAATACTTACCAGATGAAGGAGTTACACAATATACCACATGAAATGAATTATCTATCCAATGTGTCGCCAACCTTTTTCCCAATTTCGACAGATTCGAAAAACCCCCATTTTTTTAATTTCTTTAAATTAAATAATAAATCAAAAGAATGAAGCTTTGAGAGGAATGATGAAGGGAGACAACTTCTGTGTATTGAATGCAAGAAAAACAAGCTGCAATGAAGGAATCAACCGTGGGAAATGGGGATAGGGACGACAAATGAGGTGGGAATGGATGAAGTTTTTTTAATAAAAAATTTCGGTAATATTAGAATTATATAGGTTGGGGACAAAGTGTAATAAGTAAAACTTTAGGGATAAATACTGAACTTTCTTCCTTTACTTTATGATCCAACTTTGGCACTTATTAAGCATGAAGATCAATCCAACAATAATTAAAACTTGAAATTCACTTGACCAATTCAAGTTTGAAAAGATGTCACCTCGCCAACTATCCCGTGAAACAACTATTGTGGAATCCCAAAGCAAGGGAGGGAGGAATGAACAAGGTGCACGCTGAATACATAATGTGGATCAACAAGCGGGAATCATTACCTAAGAAGAAAAATTAAATCAAATGGTTTGAGGAGGGGGACTGTAATAGCAAGTACTTCCATGTAGTGGTTAAGACATGAGAAGGAGACTGCAACTACGTAGAATCAAGAACAAGAGGGGTATATGGGTGAGTGGAAATGAGAACATCTCTAAAGCTGCTATAAAACACTTCAAACATCTTATAAATATTAAACAATTTGTTTTGGACCATAGAATCCTTCAATGTATTACTATATGCATTACATATGAAGATAATGAATTGATCTAATGCATTTCAATAGAAGAGGAAATCAAGAAAGCTGTATTCAGCATGAGTACTAGTAGTTGTGCTGGACCAGATGGTTTCAGTTGGAGTTTTTTTATTTTTGGTAATTAAAATTATTATTAGTCAATAAGGAAAATATTACAAAGCATAACATAGTATTCCCAACTAGTTGTTCTCTATAAGGAGTACCCATGACCTAAAACTATTTGTTATTTCTAACCCAATACATGTATTATCTAACTAAGCACAAAACAAAATACTATGACTACTTTTCTTCTTTTTTAAAAGTATAGATTATTTATCAGCCCCTTTACTTTCTTATCTGCCCTAAAGTAGCACATGCTCACAACCTTCCTTGCTAGTGCTTCATGTGCTTCTACCCTCAAATATTCAAGTATTTCTTTCTCTCCATAGCACATGTATGTATTCAACATACATCATTTTAAGTATCATTGCTAGTTATCTTCCTCTTTGAGTGATGAATGATGCCTGGAAATACTGTATCCAAGTGTTGGGAGCAATGAAGTGAACTTGAGCCCATTGAGATAACATGTTCCATAATCTGTTGGCATATGAAAATTCTACAAACAAGTGTTCCCTCATTTCCTTATCATCCTGGCACAACACACATGTCCCATCTATGTGGATACCCCATCTCTTCAGCCTATCTTTTGTTAGCAATCTTCCATGGTTCAATAGCCACATAGTATATATGGCTTAGGTCTAGCATTGTTTTGAAACATTAAGCATCTCCAATCTATCTTAGAGTGAATTGGTATCAATTGTAAATATATGTGCTTAATTATACTCTTTTGCTCATCCAGTGGTTTGTGAAGTTAATTGATTATCCGTTTAGCTTCAAAGATCTTCCTGATCATCCAGCTTGCACTCCGATGGATGCTTATATCATCAATCCTTTGCTTTTTAACATAGTAAGCATGGATCCATTTGATCCACAACTTATCTTGCTTATGAGTTAGATCCCAGTAGGTCTTAGCAATTGCAGCACTATTCCACACCTGCAGATTAGTAAGATTAAGTCTCCCTACAGATTTAGGGAGACATACCTTTTCCTAAGAAAGCAATGATTTTTTTGTAAGCACATTTCCACCAGACCATAGGTAGCTTATGCAGTAAGCCTCAATTAATTTGACAACCTTAACTGGAAGTGTAAACAACTGAGCCCAATAAGATTGTATTCCGAACAATACTGTGTGGACCAATTGAGCTTTGCCAGCATAGGACAATTCTTTGCTGTCTAAGATGTTATTTCTGCTACCATTTTAGTAATGAGGGGCTGTCACTAAAGAATATATAGCTTTTTAGTGTCTAGTGGAACCCCGAAGTACTTAAAAGGTAATTGTCCCTCAGTGTAACCAAGAGCTTGAATGACAAATACCTTTTGCATAGGGTCCATGCCCCCCACAATAAAATGCACTCTTTGACAAATTAGCATGTAATCTTGAGGCAGATGAGAATGTACAGAAATATTGATAGAGCCTCTGTACTGATTCTAGCTCACCTCTGACAAATAGTAATAGGTCATTCGCAAAACACAAGTGAGTGATACCAAGCTTGCTACATCGAGGGTGGTATTTGAATTGTTTATCTTGCTTCAATCCTTTGAGTAGTTGACTCAGATACTCCATAGTAATAGCAAATAAGAACGGTGGCATTGGGTCTCCTTTCCTCAAGCCCTTCGCTGCATTAAAAGTCTCTGCTGATTCTCCATTGAACAAGATATAGTAATTAACTATTGTCACACAAGCCATTATCCATTTTATAAACTTTTCAGTGAAAGCCAGTCCCTCAAGAACCTTCTCTAAGTGTATCCATTCTACAGAGTGATAAGCCTTCTGTATATCCACGTTTATCATGCATCTAGAAGATATATGCTTTCTGTTGTATGACTTAGCTAGCTCATGAGCTAATATTATGTTGTCTGCTATTCTTCTCCCTAGAATGAAGCCTGCATGTGACTCAGATATTATATTATTCATAACTTTTTGCATTCTTCCAATTATGACTTGGGCAACCACCCTGTACAATATTGTGCAACATGCTACGGGTCGATAGTCCTTTACTGTATCTGTGTTGGTAACTTTTTGCAGCAAGGTGAGAGTGGTGAAATTTATGGCCTTATATAGGATCCCTGTATCAAAGAATTCCTTCACTTCTTCACAGACATCTTTCTTGATAATGGCCAGGATCTCTTGAAAAACAAAGTATTGAACCCATCTATCACTGGGGCTTTGCAGTCCCTAATTTCATTAAGTCCTTCATAGATCTCGGCCTCTGTAACATTGGCACACAAATCTTTCTGTTGCATATGTGATAGACAAGGACCATTACTCATGACCAATCTATTGACAGCTGGTATGCTAGATACTGATATTCCCATCAAAGATTTATAAAAGTCAACAAATTCAGCTTTGATTACTTTTGGTTCTTGTAGTTTACCACCTATTAAGGAGTTGATCTCAAGAATCTGCTGATTTTGCTTTTCTTTTATTATGGATGTGAAGTATTTATTGTTTGAATCACCCAATCTAATCCAAGTAGCCCTAGACTTTTATTGTAGTGCACTTTCCTCTATCAATGACCATTTCTCCAATTGATGTAGGCATTCTTTCTCCTGATCAGCTAGAGTATCAGAGTAATGGTTCTGTATTGCTTCTTGAATTTCTTTCAAATTTTCTCTGGCTTGTGTAATTTTCCCTGAAACTCCTTTAAAATCTGTTGAGTTTAGTTACTTAAAGACTGACTTCAGTTGTTTCAGTTTAAATCACACATTCCCCATCTTTCCAACTGCCATTGTTCTGGCTCATCCTTGTGCTACAATTTAATTAAATTGTTCATGATCTGCCCAGATGTTGAATAACCTAAAGGGAACTTTAATGTTGTTCCTTGGCTCTCTCAGGGGTATAAGCATAGAATTATGGTCTGAAATGAATGGTTACACTCAAGTGCCCATATTGCATCATCCACTCATCATTTGAATTGCCCTATCACGTCTACTCCATACTCTTTCATCCCCTCTTTGGTTGTTGGTCCATGTGTAATAATCTCCCTTACAAGGCATTTCAGTTAGCAACAAATTATTTTAGCATTCTGAGAAGTCCTTTAATTCAGCTATAGTTACAAGATTGCCTTGCTTATCTTGAGGAGTTAGCACAATATTGAAATCTCCACATATAAGCCAAGGCATCTTGATCTTGGGAGCTATCTGTTCAAGTTGAGACCACAGAGTTTTCCTTTGATCTACTATATTGAACCCATATACCACTGTGAGCATACAAACCGTACCATTCGGTTTACCATTCACCTGACAATGAATCAATTGGGCTACCTTTGCTATGTGCTGAACTTCGTAGATTTTGGCATCCCACAGAATCCATATTCTCCCATGGATTGCTTTTGTATAGTTAGTTAGTCTATCCCATTTAGGAGCCACCTTGCTAGCTATAGACTGTGCTTTATTTTCTTTGACTCTAGTTTATACTAAACCATCTAATCTAATTTGATTATCTCTGAGATACTGCTTAAGTTCTTTCTGCTTGTACCTCTTATTGAATCCCCTAACATTCCAAAATAGCCAAGTCATTGAAATACTATGAGTTTACCTCATATATTAGAAGGTCTAGTGTTCTCATCCCTTAGTCCCTCTGCAGGCAAAGCTTGAAAACCATTCCTGGTCACTATCATTGGTGCATAAGTTGCATGTCATGCCCATATGTTATTTCCTGTTGTCTACTTGATTGATGTTCAAGCAATTTCTGACCTGAAGTGGATCCTTTTGCTCGCACCTAAGTCCAACCTACTTGGGTGTTCTTAGCAATTGCAATCTCAAGTTTTTGTTTGTCCTTTTCATTAGTTTCACTCTGATGCAAAGGTTGTTGTTGGTTCTTGTGACGACCTGGCCCGTTATCACGTGAGTTACCGCCCCGTTTCCCCCATATTATGTTGCTCTATGTTTCAATATCAGTAATTGAATGGGTCGGATAGAATTGAATTGGTTTTAATTGGAAATGAGGTACTTAGCCTCTTAGAAGAAAGCTTATTTTAGAAAAGTCAACCGGAAGTTGACTATGTGGTTAGAGGGCTTGGATGTGAATTCCAGTGTGGTTAGCTTCGCGGGATGATTTGTGACTTAGGAGAGTGATCGGAATCGAATTTGGAGGCTCGATGTAGAATTAGGCTTGAATTGGCGAAGTTGGAATTTTGACGAATTCCGGTGGATATGTGAGATTTTGATCTGAGGGTCGGAATGGAATTTCGAGAGTTGCAGTAGCTTCGTTAGGTGATTTTGGATATGTC
>MU723276.1:3499-14463 GCA_026770625.1 Nicotiana glauca
TATATGTGGGAGAAGGTTCTTCCAATTCTTCTTTTTTATTCCCAATTTTCTTTTTATCTATCTTTTTCTTTTTTATTAAAAGTCCTAGAATTAAAAATCCTAAAAATATAAAATTATACAAATTATAAAATTATCAAAGCTACTTAATCCTAAATTAAAAGAGAAAAATCAATAAAAAGAAAAGGTGTAAAAATGAAGCATTTATTGTGATTTTTAATTTTTATAAAAACAAGTAACTATTGATTAATCCTAAAAAATATAAAAGTAAAGCCTAAATGCCATGCGTGATATTTTTGGCTTTTGGTATTTTTCTATGATTTAAATGCAAGAAAAATGCAAACAATTAATAAAAATCTATAAAATTCCTAAAATGGCAAATAATTAAGGAAATATCTATTTTCTCGGGATTTTGTAGGAGTATTTTGTATAGGGCAAAATCACGTGTTTACAGTTGCCCCTCTTTGCTCGGAAACATGAAGAGTTTTCGTGCAAAGATAAAGTGAGCAATATGAGGGATTTTTGCCAATTTGAAACTCCATGAGAAGCATTTTTTGAAAGAGTCTGACCGAACCTTAGTTCAGAGGTTGCCCACATATACTTGGCTATAAAGGAATCAGGTCAGTGTAGTTTTGGAAGTTTTGGTAGATGGGACTATCAGGAAGCCGTGATTTCACTGTTGGTGCTGCTGTTTCTGCTTGCTGAGCTCCTTATTACACCAAAATGAAAATCAAGAGCTAAGCTAGCTAGGCCTATCAACTACGAGTTATAAGATTCCTATCTATAAATCTCTTGAAGCTTGATCTTGAGTCTTAGCTGGTTTTGCTATGGACTCCGATCTGAATCTTGATGCTCGCAAGTTGTAGGTGTTTCCTTCTTTCTGCGGCATTGGGTCAAAACAGGATCAGCGGAGCTTGTGACTTCAATCAGATTTCGAGCAATCCGCATCCTTGTTTGTTTCACATTTGAGTTCATTTCATTTTGTTCTTTTCTTCCTTTCTTTATTCTGGATTGAGATTCATTCCATCTGTCATCTCGCACCCTGTGTCTTGAGGTCAACCTGCTTACGATACCAAAACAAACAAACGAACGAAATTTTCTGCCCCAATTTTCACTAGGAAAATTTCGTGAGCTAGTTGTGACACATATCTAAGTAGTCAAATCAGGATTGTGTATCCTCATGAATGAATCCAGGTTATACTGGAAAATGACCGGGATATGCCGGAAAAAGAAAAAGGATCTCGGGTTATGCCGGGACGAAAAGAAAAAAGATTCTTGGGTTTTGTCGGGATTTGGAAAGAAAAATCTCCCTGGGTTATGACAGGGCGATCCTCGGTTTTTTGGTCGGGATTTGGAAAGAAAAAGCTCCTTGGGTTATTCCAGGGAGATCCTCAATTTTTTGGTCGGGATTTGGAAAGAAAAAGCTCCTTGGGTTATGCCAGGGAGATCCTCGGTTTTTTGGCTGGGATTTGGAAAGAAAAAGCTCCTTGGGTTATGCAGGGAGATCCTCAATTTTTTGGCCGGGATTTTTAAAGAAAAGCTCCTTGGGTTATTCCAGGGAGATCCTCGGTTTTTGGCCGGGATTTGGAAAGAAAAAGCTCCTTGGGTTATGCCAGGGAGATCCTCGATTTTTTGGCCGGGATTTGGAAAGAAAAATCTCCTTGGGTTATGCCAGGGAGATCCTCGATTTTTGGCCGAGATTCGGAAAGAAAAAGCTTCTTGGGTTATGCCAGGGAGATCCTAGGTTTTTTGGCCGGGATTTGGAAAGGAAAAGCTCCTTGCGCTTTTCTTCTTTTTTTTTTCTTTTTTTTCTTCTTTTTATATTTTCCTTTTTATTTAGCAAAACGCGTGAAAGAATTTTGGGGAAACTTCCTTTTGGTCGTTTTTATGCTGCAAAGCTGTTTCAGCACTTGCGCATTTCATTTCTTTTTGGGCTGCACCTGCTTCTTGCATGGTTGCTCTGAATAAGACCTGTTTCCAACAAAGAGCAATTTATTAATTTGAAACGTGGTTGGTTTTGTGGCCTTGATCATCCCAATTGCTTGATCCCGGTCCCATTTTCGTTGAGAACTTTGCTGCTTGTCGGCCTTGAGGGTGAATCTCTTCTCAAACAGATCGGGTACAACTCTAAGGATTTCAATATGACTCGCCCATGTGGGCTCTGGCCTTTTCACTTTATTCTGCCCTTGGGACCTTTGCCTTTGACTTCTTTTCTTTTCAAATGTCTTTACTTTGAAACCGTCAACCACTATAGTCAGTCGGGATTGGCCTGACGCACTCGCTGAGGCTGGACATTTTCTTCGACTTTGACCAGGCAGAGCCCTATAAAACCGGTTTTGCCACCTTTTCTTTGTAATAGTTGCGGAATCAGAGTTAAACCGAAAGAGATTCAAAGAAAAAGTATGCAAAAGGCAAGCATATGATTTTAAAGAGAAACGTCCCTTTCGGGGGAAAAGAAGGACTTATCTAGGGTGCATGCTGGCTTCAAATAAACATGACATGCTTATTGGACTGGACGCCCGGCCCACACAAACTTTCCAGCTTCTCGTGAACCCATTGATCCACATTTCAAAATCGGGGAACCTTGCCAGGACTCTTTTAGTGATGAGATGTCTTCTTTTCGGCCGACAGCGCCCTTTGCGGGTTTTCGCCAATCGACCTCTCTCATTTATTTTCTCACCGTCGCCCGATAGTGCTCTTTGCAAGTTTTCACTAAGCGGAATCTCTCATTTTCAATTTCTCTACTCACCGTCGCCTTATGGTTCCCGAAGGTTTTCACCGATAAGACTCTCTCATTTTATTTCTCTCAATTTGAATTGCCTCAGATTCCAACTGTGACGTTTTTCACTTCCCCGCCTTTGCCAATTGATCGAAAGGACTTGAACAAGGCCTTTGGGTAAAAAGGATTTTGGGCGGAATTACAACTTTGGAACCATTTTGGCGGGCTCATGGCCGAACCATTATATCATCTGCCCCAGTTTCAATTTTTGGGAAAATTGGGATTTGTGTTTTGGTGTGACTGAACCTCAGGGAGAGGCTGCCTACGTATCCTTTCGGAATCAAGTCAAACATAGTTCAGGAAAGCAAATTTTTTTGTTTTTGTTTTTGTTTTTGTTTTTGCTTTTATTTTCTTTCTTTCTTTTTCCATCATATTTTCTTTTTTTTTTCTTTTTTTTCATCATATTTTCTTTTTCTTTTTCTTTTTTTTTCCTCTTTTTTTTTCTTCTTTTTCTTTCGATAATACTTCCGGGTTCCAAGGAGGGTAGCCAAAGAAGAGTACCCGGCTCAAATGGGTTTGCAAAGGGTTGATAGCGTTTGGGTAGCGAGAATGAAAGCCTTCGTCATCTCAATTGCACAAGAGCCATCATCGCATTAGGCCTAGACATAGTACATTTTTATTGCATCTGCATTGACTGCTGCTTCGGGATCATTTCCTTCAATGTCTCCCAGATACACTGCTCCTGTTGGCAGTATTTTCGGATGATGTACGTACCCTTCCAATTAAGAGCAAATTTTCCTTTTGCTTCCTGGTGATGAGGAAGAATGCGCCTTAACACCAGCTGTCCTATTTCAACATTCCTGGTCCGCATTTTCTTGTTGTAAGCATGGGCCATTCTTTGTCGGTACAACTTCCCGGATGTTCCCTTAGTACAACACACTCTTTTGTTGTAATGTACGGACCTTTCCAACCCGCGAACCAACTTTTCTTCAGTTATTCCAATTCTTTGTTTTATTTCCTCAAGGTCACCTTCTTTGCATTTCGACTCTTGATTCATTATTTTGAAGTCTGACAGCGTTTTGGGATCTAGGCATGAAGTCCGCAAGCATGTCATATTATTTAAATCTGCATTATTAGAGCTAAAGAGAAATATAGCAAAATCAGAAAGAAAACTGAACGATGATATTTTGATTTCATTTTTGGAATTTTGAAGATAACAGGGTTCACATTCGAAAATTTAAAGACAAGAAACTACAGGAAACATCCGAGTTACACCCTGAAATAATTCGGGATGCAGAAAAAGTAGCAGGACAGGTCTACCGGGACTCCCGCCTGATCGGGAATGGCGTAGCCTTCCAGTTTTGAAGCTTGGCGCTTGGTCCCATGTATAACACCTAAGCGGTGCTAGTGCCCTCTCCCGGCTGAACCATGTCTAATCATTTCCTTAGCACCCGTAATTGAGGCATTCGACAAGAAAGGCTGGGGGCACGGATTTCCCTCCTCGTACTGATCTGCCACCACAATTTCAAAGGCCTGATAAACAATATATTCACTTCCTTCTCTTGCCTCCAAACATGGGATAAATGGGTCCCAATAAATGGACTGC
Organism: Nicotiana glauca; assembly: GCA_026770625.1. Lineage (NCBI taxonomy): Eukaryota > Viridiplantae > Streptophyta > Magnoliopsida > Solanales > Solanaceae > Nicotiana > Nicotiana glauca. The sequence goes on from MU723276.1 coordinate 7,822, forward strand.
TCATCTTCTCTGTGGACCACGATTTCCTGATCTTCATACTCGAATTTCATCATTTGGTGGAGGGTATAGGGTACGACTCCCGCAGTATGGATCCAGGGCCTCCCCAGAAGAAAATTGTAAGATGTATCCATGTCCAACACCTGGAAGGTCACCTCGAAATCCACCGGGCCTATAGTTAGTATCAAATCAATTTCACCGATGGTATCCCTCTTAATGCCATCAAAAGCTCTTACGCATAGATTATTGGGACGAATCCTTCCTGTCCCGATTTCCATTCTTTGCAGTGTGGTTTGTGGGCAGATGTCAACGCCCGAGCCTCCATCTACCATGACTCGCTTGACATAGTAACCTTCACACTTGACAGTCAGATGTAAAGCTTTGTTGTGAGCTGCGCCTTCTGGAGGCAAGTCATTTTTACTAAAAGAGAGTTGATTGATGGCGAAGAATCTTTCTGCCATTCTTTCGAGTTGTTCGACTGAAGTTTCAATTGGCACATATGCCTCGTTCAAAGTTTTCATCAAGATATTCTGGTGTTCGGGGGATTTCGTCACCAATGACAACAACGACACTTGTTCAGGGTATTTTCTCAATTGATCTACTGCTTCATAATCAGGCATCTTCATTTTCTGGAAGAAGGCCTCTGCTTCCTCAGCACTCACTGGCTTTTTGGACGGAAAGCGCTTTCGTGTGTCATTGTTTACCTCATGTACATTTGAATATTTCTCAACAGAGGGTTTTCCTGGAAGTTCTCCCGAGATTTCTTTGCCCTTATATGTAATCTCTGTTTGCTGATAGTTCCATGGAACCACTGAAGGGTCAGTCATTGGCTTATGTGGCACGCGTCCAATAACCACTGGCTCATTCAGCTGAGGCGGTTTGATTGTCCCCCGTACCACATAAGCTCCTTTTGGCACATACATTTGTGTTCCTTTTTTCACTTCAAACTTCTTTGGAGTGCTCACAACTAGTGGTTTTTCTTGACGACCTCGCAGAACATAGAGAATTCCATTTTTAGGAGGTGTCGTCTCTGTTTTTTGTTTCAAGTTTCTTCTCAGGCTCAGTTTTGACAATTTTATTATTCTTCTCCCCCTTTCCCAGCTTCGAGGGTGCCTTGGGCTTCCTTTCGACGTTGACGATAGCAATTATGGCTTTCAGGGCTGGATCAAATTCCTTGTCTTCACAAATCATCCCGATTACCGGCCCGTTGTTGTGAGCGGGCAACGGATTGTTGGTCACATTCGGGGCTTCTTCATCCCTCAACACTATCTTCCCCTGTTCTATCAAGTCTTCCAGGGCTTTTTTCAATGTCCAACAGTTGTCAGTACTATGACCCTCAGCTCCTAAGTGATAAGCACATCGGACGCCCCGTTGATAGGATGGTGATTCCGGGTTTTTCCTGTTTTGGGGTATGGGTTGCAGCAAATTCATCTGATCAATCTTCGGGAATAGACTGGAGTAGGGTTCACCGATAGGTGTGAAGTTTGGTCTTCTGGGTGGTTCCCAAGGACGGAAGTTATTTTGTGGAGGTCGGTGATTATAGTGGTTCTGGTGAGGAGGCTGGTTTCTTTGGAATGGAGGTTGATTTCTGTTGGATTGTGGATGATGTCGGGCGAAAGGTTGAGCATTCATGACCGCATAAGGTGGGGGAGCATAAGCCATATCAGGATGAGGATAGTAATGTTGAGGGGTTCTTCAGAGAACACAAGTCTAGGATCCCAATATCGCCTTCCTCCTGATGCTGCCATAACTGTTTTCTCTTTCTTTTTACCTTTGGCCATCCCTCCAGACCCGCCTTGGATGGCTTGGGAGGTTGCTCTGATCGCCGATTGACTCAAAATCTTGGCCGTTTTCAAGCCGTTTTCTACCATTTCACCAATTTTGATTGCCTCTGCAAAAGGTTTGCCCATGGCCGACATCATATTCTAAAAGTAATCTGCTTCCTGGGCCTGGAGGAAGATAGTGACCATTTCTACCTCATCCATGGAAGGTTTCACTCTTGCTGCCTGTTCGCGCCATTTAATAGTGTATTCTCTGAAGCTTTCTGAGGGTTTCTTCTTCATATTCGCCAGAGAATTCCGATCTGGTACGATGTCGATGTTATATTGAAATTGCCTTACAAAGTCTCTGGCAAGATCATCCCAAATGTGAAAACGTGAGATGTCTTGGTCCATGTACATTCTGAGGCAATGCCTATTAAGATATCTCCGAAATACGCCATAAACAACTCTTCTTTTCCACCACCCCCCGTAGCTGATTACAATACTTGTTCAAGTGGGCGATGGGGTCGCCGTGCTCGTCATACTTTTCAAACTTTGGTGTTTTAAACCCCGAGGGCAAGTGTATATGAGGGAACATGCACAAATCTGTATAGGAGACACTTTTTTGCCCACTCAAGCCTTGCATATTCTTTAAACTCTGCTCAAGGCTCCTCATTCTTTTTGTCATCTCATCTTGTTCAGGAGCTTTGAGAGTTTTATCTTGCCCTGGTGTAAACTCATACGGTGGTGGCTGAGAGTAAGTATATGTGGGATATTGAGGAGGATCCGCCTGAAAGACAGTGTTTTGGAAGGTGAAAACCGAAGGATCAATAGCAGGCCTTGGCAGTGAAGGTTGTGTTGTAGCAGAGCATGGTGGAGCAGTGAAATGTTAGGAGCAGCTCCTGATAGGAACACCTGGGGGCGGACCTCAGAAGGTGTTCCTATGAAGTGGGCGGTCATAGTAGGCTGTCCCAATGGAGTATTTGAGTGGCTAATGGGGACGTTGGAAGTACACCCGGATTTAGGAAATAGTTCAGGAAATCCAGGGATGGCACTTGGAGGTTCTCTTCCATTGGTCCAGGCATCCCACATCTCTATGAGTCGGAGACGTAGTATCCGGTTCTCTTCGGCTGTGACAGACTCAGATGCTGGGACCCTCGAGATGGGACTATCTTCAGATATAGGAATTGCTAGCAAAGTCATTTCTGTAGACATTTCCACACTGCCTTTCGATCTGGTAAATTATTGATGCAATGCCAGTGTACCACAACCAACCACCATTTTTAAAAGCTAAGCTGGAATTTGACAGCAACAACGGTTAGTTTGAGACAAATAACAGATGGTTAATCGCACATTCGGGTGTGATGCACCTATACAGTTAAACTGGTGTCTACATGTTTGCCATGATTGCATGCGTCATCCCGACTTTTTCTTTTGTTTTCCTTGCTTTTCTTTCTCTTTTTGTTTTTTCTCATTTTCTTTTCCCTCTGTTTTTTTTTTCATTTTCTGCTTTTCCTTTTCCTTGTCATGGTTTTTCTCCCAATACCTTATTTTCTTCTTTTGTTTCTTTTTCTCCCTTGTTTTTCCTTTTATTTGTTTTCCTCGCATTTCTCTTTTTCTCTTTTTCTTAGGATTACGGTCGAATCTTATGTAGATTGCCTACGTATCGTGACCCCGCATGAATCAGACCAAGCGTAGTTCTTCCGAATAAGGTAACTTTTTTTTTGGAATTTTTGAAAGAAATGCTTTAAAAGAAAAAGGAAAATATTTTTTATTTTGATTTTGATTTTAATTTCTTTTTTTTTGAAAGAAAGACTTCTAAAGATTCCTTTTCTTTTTATTGGAATTTCAGAAATTTTATAGGTAAAAATAAATATTTTTGTTTGAATTTTCATTTATTTCTCTTTTCTAAACACGAAAGAAATTTTTTTTTTTTTAATTTTGACTCATCCTGCACATTTATTTAAAGTGATTTAATGACTTATTTTGACTTAAAAGGAAAAGTGGCTATTTTTTTAAAATTTTATTTAAGAAAACAAAGACTCGGTTTTGCAGATACGGCCTTTCAGCACTTCCGGGAAAGAGATTTTAAGGCTGTGCCTGCTAACCGGTAAAAAATGACTCAGGGTGGCTGTTCTTGCAAAAATAGCCTTCCGGCATCCTTTTTGGGGACATTCGGCTTATTTTAAAACAAGAATGGCATCACCCGACTTATTTGACAAAAATTAAATTTTTGGTATTTTTTGGCTATTTTTGCAAAAAAAGGGGTTGGACCCGATGAGGGTTGCCTACGTATCTCACATCCGTGAAAATCAAACCAGCGTAGTTCGGTCAGTTTGCCAAAGTCAAATATACTTTGAACAACAATCTTTTCTTTTTCCAAATATTTTCCTTTTTTTTAAAAAAAATCCGGTAGCATTTCGATACTATTTGGGCATTGGTTTTTCAAACAAGCGGTTACCCTCACTTATTCCTAGCACTGCTATTTTTCTCAATTTTCTCTAATTATATACAAGCCGTTCAACATGCAAAGCCGTGCAAATAAATGCGCAAGTAGCACGTAAGATGCATCAGGATGGTCTTTCATTTTAGGTCACATGTCCTAGACGGACCCAACCCGTGTGTTGAGTCCCCTAAGTCAAATGCACATGATTCAAACAAACGTTCCTATTAGGGATCCGACATGAGGCTTTGTTATACTAGGTTTAAGCCCTGAGTTTATTGTTCTAGACCTGGCTTACCCGAGCGGACAACTCGAGCCGGGGGGGGGGGGGCNGGAAAAGACTCTAAACAAAAGAGAAGCTACACGAAGTGCACCCTTCTCCATGATGTGTAAGACTCAGAGAGAGGAAGGGATTCGTAACAGTTTATATACAGTTCAACAAATATCAAAGCGGTAAAACATTTAGCACGTATAGCATGGAACATGTAGGAAAATCATATAAAGCCAAACATAACAATTATACTAATCTCGAATTCTTGAACCCTAAATCGGAATTCTGGGTTCGTGTTCCCCAGCAGAGTCGCCAGAGCTGTCACACCTCCTTTTTACACACCTACCCCGAAGGATAGATGTATAAGGGAGTTTTTTCATTTAAAGTGACATTATTCGAAATGAGATTATTTATTTATTTTTTAGAGTCGCCACTTGGGATAGGATTGGCTTTTGGTGTCCTAAGTCACCGGTTTAACTTGAATCCCAAATCGAGGAAAATTTCGACTTCCCAGTTGGAGTCTCCGAACCAAAAATTCTGAATAAGGAATTCTGTTGACCCGAGGGAAGGTGTTAGGCACCCCCGGATCCCGTGGTTCTAGCACGACCGCTTAAATTATTATAATTGGCTAAAAATATGATTTTAATACATGTTTTAACTTATGTGATTTTCTAACTTTAAATCGCTTTTATTATTATTTTTAAAGAGAATTGCAACGTCGTGAAAACACATCTCGAACCACGTTACATAAATACACCCGCGGTTTTTGACACATTTCGACTTCGTTGAGATTTGGATTTGGGTTACATAAATGTGCACCCAACTTTAGGAAAGTAGATTATTAAAATACACGCCTAAAGCAACTACGCGTTTGCACTTTGCGAGGGCCATGGAATTTGCAAAATGGCACACCTCGAATTCTAAGGTTGAGTTAAAGCTAATTAAAACGAGGGCCACACATTTGAGGTTTTATTTGGTGCGGTGCACCTCAACTTTATTTTAGAAAAGAAAAAAAAACTCAACTAAAGCAATTTACTTTGATTCTTACTAATCTGACCAAACCAAAACCCATTACCTATATGTAAACGAAAAACTGGTAAAAAATAAAAGGGAAACTTATAGCCCATTTCAGTTTAAGAACATAGGTCTATTTATGAATACATTACTCATTTTCACCTACAGCCAACATGACCCTCTTCTTACAAAAACAAAAATTGAAGGATTTATATAATAAACAAAATATATGTACGCATATCAATTAGTAACTTCCAGTTGCTAACTCTTTTACTAGGTGATATCCAAGGCAAATTAAATCAAGCAAAAAAAAACTTTGGAATACGAAAGGCTGCAAACAAGCAGGAAATTAGCAGAATTGAGCTTAAACCAATTGGGAAACATCATCAATTACACATAGACAATTTCATTAAGAAATGAAGTTAATTACTGTGAATCACTTCATGGTCATTGGCATTGTAAAACAAAGAAATAAACACATTGGAGGTGGGTTGTTTATGCACGTAATAAACGATGAAGCATTGAATTGTAGCCAATAATATCACAGAGTGAACGAAGGAAGGAGACGGTACCTTAATAGCAAGAAATTAAAATAGCACAACAAATAGAGACAGCGACAAACTACTAGCGAAGCTCAGCCAGATCAAACGAACAGCAACAAACAACATTTAAGCCTTCGATTTCAAATCCAAGGAATAGATTCGAATGAAGCTCAAAATGATTCCAACAGCTACAACAACGAGTTTCATTTTCACCCGCCTCAGAAACCCAGCAACAAGCAAACCATGTAGCAGAAAGTTGAATAGCCTTTAAGTCCCTTTTTTTTTTTCTGATTTTTCTAGATCTGAAAGTTGAATTGAAAACTTCCTCTCTTAACAAATTCAAGCGTTTGTGAGTGTGTTTTCCGATGGAAATCGAGAGGGATCGTGAGAGAGAAGGTGGAAGATGGAAGGGAAGCTCCTCCTTCGTTCAAAAGCGTCGCTGCTCCTTTTCTTTCAGAAGAGATCTCCTGATTTTTCTTTGAGATTTTGAAAAGATTGTTTTGAAATCTTTGGTATTTCTCTGTGTGTATCTTCTGTTTGAGAGTGAGAATCAATTGAGAAGAAGAGGGAATGGAAATTTTTGGAGAGGATTTTCGCTCCTCTCTATTTCTGAAC
>MU723276.1:15005-59925 GCA_026770625.1 Nicotiana glauca
GGCAAGGTCTTATATGATAATATTTTTGGGGAGAAAGGTCTTATGTGGGGCATATTTTTTGGGAAAATATTTTTGGGGGGAAAGTCTCGTGTGGGAGAAGGTTCTTCCAATTCTTCTTTTTTATTACCAATTTTCTTTTTATCTATCTTTTTCTTTTTTATTAAAAGTCCTAGAATTAAAAATCTTAAAAATATAAAATTATAAAAGCTACTTAATCCTAAATTAAAAGAGAAAAATCAATTAAAAAAAAGGTGTAAAAATGAAGCATTTTTGTGATTTTTATTTTTTATAAAAACAAGTAACTAATGATTAATCCTAAAAAATATAAAAGTAAAGCCTAAATACCATGCGTGATATTTTTGGTTTTTGGTATTTTTTTATGATTTAAATGCAAGAAAAATGCAAACAATTAAATAAAATCTATAAAATTCCTAAAATGGCAAATAATTAAGGAAAATTCTATTTTCTTGGGATTTTGTAGGAGTATTTCGTATAGGGCAAAAATCACGTGCTTATAAATAGTTATCACCAGAGTCCTTGTAACATGGTTCTTTTTTGGCGTTTTCTAGTTTTTGTCTTTTCAAAATTAGTTTCTACTGTTTTATCCATTATAAGGCTATTTTTTTTTTCTTGTTTTAATTTAATATATTGAGATGTCTTCAGCATGGAGTGTTAGCTATTTTCATATTTTTTGAACTTTCTCACCTTTGTTTCCTACTATTATTATTGTTGAGTTCCCACATAGGTGGGATGATGGTTTCATGGCCTCTTTATATGGTATTGGGTAATTCTCGCCACCTGAGCTAACTTTCGGGGTTGAGATAGGTCCAAGGTCCAATTCTTTCACATGGTATCAGAGTCAGGCTTGCCAATTCTTGTTTCATCCGATTTGGGGTTGAGTTATGCTCAAGGTCCATTTCTTTCACAATATGTTTTTGGGTTCTAAGAGGCATGTAGCATGCTTTAGCTACTAAAATTCCTGAAGTTCTCTTTGTTGATGAGGTTTTTTCCCTGGTAGATGCATCTTATGCCAAGCGAGTCCTGAATTTGCATTTTAATTCTCATTGATGTAGAAGAAACTGTTTAGAAACCAGAAACGACAGGGAAGAAGAAAATAAGAGATAATACGGAAGAAATTTGGTCTCTTAAATTGGTTCAGTTATTGTTTGGAATTTTGAATGGGAAGTAGCTGTGAACAAATTTCCTTTGCTCATGAAGTTGCTGATCAGGTTTTGAGTTCTTTTACTTGATTTCAACCCAGCCGATTGGGGGTTGCCTCCATTTGAAAATTCATCAACCAAACTAAATTAGTTTATTTTGATCATGATCCTAAAGTTCCCCAACCGAGCCATATTATGAGTTCAAAACTCAATTTTTGGGGTTCGCCTCCGGTTGTTAATTATAGAGCTTCATGCTTGACTCACTATTTTAGATGCTGAAGATCCTTTTCTGTTAAAATGAAGAAATTGAAGATTTGTTGTATTTCAACACAAAGCCTTCATGTTTTCCCCTGCGGTTTTAACCAAACACATAATTTTTACTTAACAATATGCCAGATGATTATTGAACAGTTATGGTAGATATTTCAATTTTTTCATATTTAAGTTATCTAAGGATTCTGTTATACAGGTTTTTAAAGATCTTCTTTCTAAATTTTTTGAGGAATGGTTAAGTTTGTTTTCTATGGGAGGGAAGGAAGCTGATGGAAGGCTTGAAAACTATATGTTTTCTTTGTAGATTAACTTGCTCATCTAAGCAGGATATTTTATTTTCTATTTACTTGTTTTAAATGTCAATTTCAGCAGCAATACACATTTTATGTGCACTAATCTTTCTTTTGCCATTTTGCAATTTTGTGTGCTGAATTTTTAGATACACACGAAGGACTTTTTCAAAGTGGATGTTATATTGACTGTAACAAATGATATTGATGAAATAAAAATTGGATTGACAGAATGACTACAAAATGATAGAATGAAATGTTTAACTCTACTTTCTTTATCTTTTTATGTTATAGTAAAAATATTATCTAAATTAATTGTTGTCTATATACTATGAGAATCTAATTTGATATTACAATATTTCATTACGCTATTATACTGGTTAGGGATAGAAATGATGCATAATGCATTTGAGTACTTGTTTGCCCGTAATATAGCTTAGCTAATAATTTATATTTGTTTGTTATTTCTTTTCTTGATTAACTTATGCTTTCTTAATTTTTCTTGAAAAACCACATTCATGTATGGAATATTTTCTACCTGACTCTAGGAGTCCTTTATTCTGACACCATTTTTACTCACGATTAAATGTCAAATCACAATCTAAAAAGATACAATAATATATTTTGTAAAAATCGCAATCTAAAAAGATACAATAATATATTTTGTAAAAATATTCAATATTGACGCATTACTTTTAACTAAACATGATGTATACTGGTTAGTCAATAAATTATTTTTTTAGATTACGAATCTATAGTTTTACTTTTTCCTTTTAAATTCATATTCAAGATAATTTTCGTGCATTATGGAAAACTTTTAAATCTTAAGACAAAAGTTAATAAAAATATAATATAAATTTGAACTTGAATAAAAAAATAATTTTTTGAATTTATATAAAAAGATAAATTATTTGCAATAGATATGAAAGTGTACAACTTCATTTTTAAATAACTACTTCTAACATGTTGGATTAGACTGAAGTCTTCCTCTAATCTATATTTGATTGTCTCTTTTCTACTATGCATAACAAAACTTATCAATTCTAATTTATCCGAGGACATATTTTTATCTTTAAATTCAAATCCTTATATATAATATGTATCTTCTACAACTAAATAATTGTTTCATGGCTTCACCAATCACTATAACGCATTTTGATGCTAATTACACAAATGTGACGATACTGTCATTTTATATTATGTTTGGGTTTGAGTCATGAAGATAGATTTTGGGTACCAATTAAAGTGGCCGGTCTATTAAGTACTATTATAAGGCTTTATACCAGATATTTTATAAACCATCAAACTTGACTCTCTACTAATTATTGAGTTTACTGTTTTGATAGAGGTTTGGAACAAGTACTTCAAAATAAGGAAACGAGTACTTTCAAGATCTTTAGAAATACGGAAAAAATTGCCTGGATGGGTAACTAAGATGGGGAATCCATAGAACATGATTTCAATAAGAAGAAGATGGAAGAAGGAAGATTTGGCGTAGACAACTTGAGATTGGGACTATTAAAACTTTTATTGTAGTTTGATTAGCATACATCCAAAATTTTCTAATTTGATTGATCGTTCTCTATTTTTTTATGTTTTGCAGCCCGATACCCATCTAAATCAGAAAGAAAATTGCATTTCATACACTGAATTTGTACACCAATAGCTCATTCTGTTTTCCGTGGCTGAGATTTAAAGGTCAATTTCATCATTGCTTGACGGTTTGAAACTGGATCAAAGGAATATTATGTTTTGTGCTTTAACTGGAACTTTATTTAATTTGTACCAATATATTGTGTAGTAAAAACAACCTTTTTCAAATGCTACTAATTGATTTGTTTGTGAATCAGAATACGGCCAATCATCCAAGATTGTATTTTCTTATGAATGCTTTCCTCACTAGCTATTTTTTAATGGATACATATTTTTCCTTATGACTTGAATGTTTAAAAATCCAGTGAATTTACATATTCATAAAATAATAGCAATTGCATGCTCCTTTGTGTCTACCATATTTTTCATGTAATATTTTTTTATGAAAAATTATATTTAATATTCACTGCACAACGCACGGGTACAGATACTAGTTATTATAAACGGAAAGTCTGATGTTTAATATAAGTCGTATCTGGAATGCGTTTATAAGCATTTGTAGATATTTATAAAGCACATTTGTAGAATGCGATTTATAAGGAGCATTACACTGCTTTTGCCATGTCACATTGTAAGTCCAATTTTAGAATGTTATTTATAAGTGGCATTCATAATGCCATGTCACATCGGTAGTTTATGCATTTATAAGTTGCTTGTTTTTTTACATTTTCTTTTCATTATTCTTGAGTTAAGGATCTTCGGAAGACCTCACGTGTGAAATTTCACTGGATTGTTATTGTTATTGTTATTGTTATTGTTTGTCGTTTATGCATTTTGAAATGCTTTGCGGAATCGATTTTTATGAGCTATGTGTTATAACTGGTGTGCGATCGCATTTTTCAAGTGCTATTTGTATGCACTTTTCTGAAGTATAGTTTTTAAGCCACATTCTTGAAGTACGATTTACCAGTCAAAAAATTTGAAGTGCAAATTATTAGTGACAATCTAAAAATACAATTTATAGTCCCATTGCTAAAATTTATAAATTAAAATTTTAAAATGCTATTTAAATTCATCTCTCAAACGGACTGTTTTACATATTTCAGCCAAAAATCAAATTTTTTATATCTGTTTGCATATTTTTGGAATTCTGACAATAATTACCCACTATGTTACAGCCGAAAATCCACATTCTGGGGAAGAAACTAGTAAAAAGACATAAAAAGATAGTCCCAAATGTGGGTAAGATACATATTTATCTCAAGAAGATTATAATACTGTCAGTTCAGGTAAAACGGTATGCAAATATACAAAGTTTGACTGCAACGGCCAGAAGAAGCCCCTAGTTGATCATCTTCGACTGATACTGATTATGTACATCAGCCCAAGTGACAGCTGGATATTCGATCAAATTCTGCTTCAACTGCTGTGAAGCTATGGAACTCCGAACATTGAGACCTTGAGTGAAAGCTTGAACTGTCCAATCGTCGGTGACCGATAGCAAATCCATTTGTTCCATTTGGAATCGAGATACAAATTCTCTGAGCATCTCGTTGTCCTTCTGTCTTACCTTGAACAGGTCCAACTTTCTTGTTGCGACCTTAATAGCTCTGGCATGTGCCTTTACAAAAGAATCTGCAAACATAGCAAACAGTCAATAGAAGTAGGCGGTAAATTATGATACCATATTATAGCAACCTTGGATAGAGTCTCGGACTCAATCTATCATCTGTTGAATTTGGCAAATACAATCCCACATCGGTGGGAGACTTAAGTTGGGGGGGATTTTCCCCCTATAAAAGAAGGCCTAATGTTTAGGATTAAACACACCTCTCATTTGCCTTCTTATTTTCTTAAGGCATTTGTATCTTCTCTCTTTAGTATTATTTCACTTGTAATTTTGGAGTGAAATAAAAATATTGGTTGTGTCCGAGGAGTAGGCAAAATTAGCCGAACCTCGTTAATTCTGGTGTTCCTTTTATTGTTGCTTTATTGTCTTATTTATTATTTGGTGGCTGCCATAATTTTTGGTATAGTAGTTGTGATTTATTCACACTATATACATTTAGCTTCCGCAACAATTGGTATCAGAGCCAAGGTATTATCTCGGTATGCTCTGTGATTGCAGCACAGTCTAATCTTCCACATCAGAAAAGATTCATCTTGGTAACTGAGTCAAGGTTCTGTCTGAGTATGCTCTGTGGTTGCAGCGCAGTCTGATCTTCCACACCAGAAAGGAAATAATCTTGATTTGTGTCGTTAGCTATTAAATAATATTTGTGTCAAATATGGGAGACAATAAACAAGAAGAATCTACATCAAATGTCAACAATATGTCATCATTGGCATCTTCGCTTATGACAAGAATTGTGTCAAATGCGAAATTTGCGGTAGAAATTTTTGACGGGTCCGGACATTTTGGGATGTGGCAAGGCGAGGTTCTAGATGTCCTTTTTCAACAAGGGCTAGATCTTGCTATTGAAGAAAAGAGACCAGATGCTATTGGAGAAGAAGATTGGAGAATTATCAACCGTGTTGCTTGCGGTACCATTCGATCCTACCTTGCTAGAGAGCAGAAATATCCATACACAAAGGAAACTTCTGCTAGTAAATTATGGAAAGCACTGGAGGATAAATTTTTGAAGAAAAACAGTCAAAATAAATTGTACATGAAGAAGAGACTGTTTCACTTCACCTATGTTCCTGGTACCACGATGAATGAACATATCACCAGTTTCAATAAGTTGGTCACAGATTTGCAAAATATGGATACAACTTATGATGATGGTGACTTGGCCTTGATGTTGTTGGCGTCACTTCCTGACGAGTACGAGCACCTTGAAACTACTCTACTCCATGGAAATGACGAAGTTTCTCTCAGAGAAGTTTGTTCGGCTTTGTACAGCTATGAACAAAGAAAGCGAGAAAAACAGAAGGGCGGAGAAGGAGAAGCACTGTTCGTGAGGGGTCGTTCTCAAAATCAAACGAGGACAAGGAAAGGAAGATCTAAGTCAAGATCTAAACCCAGCAAAGATGAATGTGCCTTTTGTCGAGAAAAGGGGCACTGGAAGAAAGACTGTCCGAAGTTGAATAATAAGGCCAAACATAACAATGGAAAGGCCATTATGGATTCAAATGTAGCTGATTGTGATGATTCAGATTTCTCATTAGTTACAACAGAGCCGTCAACGTCATCAGACATATGGTTGATGGACTCGGCTTGTAGCTATCATATGTGTCCCAACAGGGATTGGTTCGTGGAATTTCAAGAAGGAGAATATGGAGTCATCCACACAGCGGATAACAGCCCTCTTACCTCATATGGCATTGGTTCAATACGATTAAGGAACCATGATGGAATGATCAGAACATTAAAAGATGTTCGATATGTACCGGATTTGAAGAAGAATCTCATCTCTGTGGGAGCCCTAGAATCAAAAGGGTTCAAAATCGTTGCAGAAAATGGAGTGATGAGAGTATGCTCTGGTGCACTAGTGGTAATGAAGGCTAATCGGAAGAACAATAACATGTACCGCTATCATGGTAGTACAGTTATTGGGACAGCGACAGTGACGTCCAGTGACGACAAAGAGGAAAAAGCAACCAGGCTATGGCACATGCGCTTGGGACATGCTGGAGGAAAATCCTTGAAAACTCTATCAGATCAAGGATTGTTAAAGGGAGTAAAGGCTTGCAACTTGGAGTTTTGCGAGCATTGTGTCAAAGGGAAACAGACAAGGGTTAAATTTGGTACAGCGATCCATAATACTAAAGGCATTTTGGATTATGTACACTCTGATGTTTGGGGTCCTTCCAAAACACCTTCATTGGGTGGGAAGCACTATTTTGTAACCTTTGTTGATGATTTTTCCCGAAGAGTATGGGTGTATACAATGAAGAGCAAAGATGAAGTGCTGGGAATTTTTCTCAAATGGAAGACGATGGTGGAGAATCAAACAGGCAGGAGGATCAAGTGTATTCGCACAGACAATGGAGGTGAATACAAAAATGATCATTTCAATAAGGTCTGTGAAAATGATGGCATCGTCCGACACTTCACTGTCAGACATACACCACAACAGAATGGAGTGGCAGAACGCATGAACCGGACCTTGCTGGAGAAGGTACGGTGTATGTTGTCCAATGCTGGCTTGGGCAAAGAATTTTGGGCTGAGGCAATTACATATGCATGCCACCTCATTAATCGCTTACCATCTGCTGCTATTGATGGCAAGACACCATTTGAAAAATGGTATGGAAAGCCTGCTGTAGATTATGACTCTTTGCACGTGTTTGGCTCAACTGCATATTATCATGTGACAGAGTCAAAATTGGATCCAAGGGCAAAGAAGGCTATTTTTATGGGGATTACTTCTGGAGTCAAAGGATACCGCTTATGGTGTCCTATGACAAAGAAAGTAATATTCAGCAGGGATGTTACCTTCGATGAATCTGCTATGGTAAACAAGGTAACAAATGAAGATACCAAACAAGATGATGGTGCTTCTAAGCAGGTGGAGTTTGAGGGAAAATTTATTTTTCCTACACAAGAAGCAGAGGAGGAAACAAATGAAGATTATCCTCTGGAAGGAGAGCCAGTAGAGGAGATTCCAACTCAGGAACCTCAACAACAACTTGAATCAATAGCAACCAGCAGGCCAAAAAGGAAAATAACAAAACCTGTTCGTCTCATAGAGACAGTTGCTTGTGCAACCGCAATTGCAGCTGATGATGTTCCTGCCACTTATAAAGACGCAGTCCAAAGTTCAGAAGAAGATAAGTGGAGGATTGCCATGAATGATGAAATACAGTCCCTTCATCAGAATCATACATGGAGATTGGCCAATCTCCCGAAGGGAAAGAAAGCAATTGGGTGCAAATGGGTATTTGCAAAGAAAGAAGGATTTCCTAACCAAGAAGATGTTCGCTACAAAGCAAGATTGGTGGCCAAAGGATATGCTCAAAAGGAGGGAATTGATTATAATGAAGTATTTTCTCCAGTTGTAAAATATTCCTCCATTAGAATTATGTTGGCTTTGGTAGCACAATTGGATTTGGAACTAGTTCAGATGGATGTAAAAACTGCGTTTTTACATGGAAACTTGGAGGAGGAAATCTATATGACTCAGCCAGAAGGATTCAAAGTTGCTGGAAAGGAAAATATGATGTGCAAACTTGAAAAGTCATTGTACGGATTGAAACAATCTTCTAGACAATGGTACAAGCGATTTGACAAGTTTATGTTGCAGCAAGGGTACAAGAGAAGCAAATACGATCATTGTGTGTATTTGCGCAGGCTTAAAGATGGTTCCTTTATATATCTTCTCCTATATGTTGATGATATGTTGATAGCTTCCAAGAATTCGGAAGAAATTGATAAGTTGAAGATTCAACTGAAGAAGGAGTTCGAGATGAAGGATCTGGGTGAGGCGAAGAAAATTCTTGGCATGGAGATAATAAGAGATAGACGTTCAAAGAAACTCTGTTTATCTCAGAAAGAATATTTGAAGAGAGTACTGCAACGTTTTGGCATAGATGACAAGACTAAGCCAGTTAGTACTCCACTTGCTCCCCATTTTAAGCTAAGTACTACTATGTCGCCAATGGATGAAGCTGAACGGGAGTATATGTCAAAGGTACCATACGCAAATGCTGTTGGTAGCTTGATGTATGCAATGGTCTGTACGAGACCTGACATTTCACAAGCTGTTGGAGTTATTAGCAGATATATGCATAATCCAGGAAAGGAGCATTGGCAAGCTGTGAAGTGGATTCTACGGTATATTCATAATACTGTAGATGTTGGGTTAGTTTTTGAGCAGGAAAGCAATCAGTCTGTAGTTGGATATTGTGACTCAGATTTTGCGGGTGATCTGGACAAACGAAGATCAACTACTGGTTATGTGTTTACTTTTGCAAAGGCACCAGTTAGTTGGAAGTCTACTTTGCAGTCAACAGTTGCTTTGTCTACAACAGAGGCAGAGTATATGGCTATTACAGAGGCTGTGAAGGAGGCAATTTGGCTTCAAGGATTGCTAAAGGAGCTTGGTGTTGAACAAAAAGGTATCACAATTTTTTGTGATAGTCAAAGTGCTATTCAATTAGCGAAGAACCAAGTTTATCATGCAAGGACGAAGCACATTGATGTTCGGTATCATTTTGTACGAGAAATCATAGAAGAAGGTGGAGTCACGGTGAAGAAAATTCATACTACGGAGAATCCTGCTGATATGCTGACAAAGGTGGTGACTGCGATCAAGTTTCAACATTGTTTGGATTTGATCAACATTGTTGAACACTAATGATTGAAGATGAAGACACAACCAAATTTGTTATAGAGAGAAAATTGAAGATGTGGAATTTTTGCCAAGGTGGAGATTTGTTGAATTTGGCAAATACAATCCCACATCGGTGGGAGACTTAAGTTGGGGGGGATTTTCCCCCTATAAAAGAAGGCCTAATGTTTAGGATTTAAACACACCTCTCATTTGCCTTCTTATCTTCTTAAGGCATTTGTATCTTCTCTCTTTAGTATTATTTCACTTGTAATTTTGGAGTGAAATAAAAATATTGGTTGTGTCCGAGGAGTAGGCAAAATTAGCCGAACCTCGTTAATTCTGGTGTTCCTTTTATTGTTGCTTTATTGTCTTATTTATTATTTGGTGGCTGCCATAATTTTTGGTATAGTAGTTGTGACTTATTCACACTATATACATTTGGCTTCCGCAACATCATCTTCCAAGTCATTTCCTTTGCTGGTGCACATAAAAGGGAGATCCTTGACTTAGAGAAAAGAGGGCGCAACTTTACACACGAGACCCCCCCCCATATTTCCGTCTTCCTCACACAACCCACCTCACGAAACAACAAAAACCCATCTGCTTCTACACTCGATCAACAACCGGACCCCTAGATTCTTCATCCCTTGGAGCAAAAAACGAGAGAAAACACAAAGAAATACCAACGCAATACACACACATACATATACACTAAAAAAAAAGCTGAAGAGAGGACAACCGTTTGAAAAACCACACAAAACAAAGATTGTGATTTTTGGTTTGTCAGAGTTCGATTCGAATCTGGACTGTTATTTTGCTCAGTAAAATTGTTTGTTTTCGTTTCGAAGTCGATTATTCTGGTCCAAATAGAAAGAGTTGCTGGAGGTTCGAAGGTTCCGTCTTGGTTTCCGGCCGAGTCTGTCCGTGTCCAGCTTCCATGACCTTCATTAGGACTGATTCTGCCGTTATTTTCCTGCAATTGGTCCTTGTGCGACGAGCTGTGTTGGTCCGTGTCCAGCTTCCATGACCTTCTCTGCTATTTTAAATTGAAATTGTGAATGAGATTCAAGTTTTTACTGCTTTGGATAATTGTTCCATGGATCTGGAAACTGATTTCATACAGGTTCAACAGCTTCTTACATTTCATCTTCTATTTCATGGAAATTGAAACTCTTGTTTTCTCGTTCATGGTGGAATCACAAGGCTATAAGACTCTATTTATTTGTTGTGAATGAAAGTGTTCAGGAACCGTTAGTGGGGATGGGGAAATATGAATATAACCATCAGTTTTGAAACGGTGCTTAGTTATATGAATACAATTGTTTAAAGATTGATATTTGCGACATAGTTTTTGCAGTGGTTTTCTATTTATTTACTTTTGAAATCGACAGTTGAATGGTTAATATAGAACATTAGTATGTATATAGATTCCTGTATATCTATTTACATCCGTATTTTCATCTAGCTTGCATCTCTGAGGTCAATATTGAATTCTAGGGCTCTTAGATTATTTCGCATGCGCTGTAGTTTGTGCAGTTTGGTCTGTATCTATAGTTCTTACTACTGGTCTGGAGTATTTTACACTAGCGTTGCTGGTTAATTTACTTTACTGCATGTATACGAAGTGAGTAGGGGAAATTTGCTTAAGTTGCAGACTCTTGAACGAGGGAGTACAATTTTGGATTGATTCATTAGATATTAAGGTACCGTTAGTACGTGGATTGTTGTGTCAACTGGAAAGTTATTTGTGGTAGACATAGATTAGAGAACCTACTAAGAATTTGCTTGGATTTTTCTTAATCTTATCAAGTATTGTTCAGTGTTAAATTCGATGCTAGTAGTAAAACGAACAACCCCTATGAACGTTTGTAGTTTGCTTTAGTTAAGTACAATCCTTTGAAATTAAAATCGAGGTGTGCCATTAGTTGAATTTTCCATGGCCCTCGCAAACTTGAAAGTGCGTAGTTGCTTTAGGCATACTATTCAGAAAATTACTTCCCTAAACTCGGGTGTGCATTTATGTGACCCAAATCCAAATCTCAACAATGTTAGATAAAATATGTCGAGAGCCGCGAGTGCATTTATGTGACGTAGTTCAAGATATATTTTAAATGACGTCGCAATTTTCCTTAAAAATAATTAAATTAAAAGCAGTTAGAAAGTTAAAATGCATAGGTTTCAAAGATGTTTTAAAATCAGGTAATTGAGCCAATAATAACAGTTGAGCGACCGTGCTAGAACCACGGAACCCGGGAATGCCTAACACCTTTTTCCGGGTTAACAAAATTCTTAACCCGGATTTCTGTGTTCGCGGACTGTGAAATAGAGTCAATCTTTTCCTCGGTTCGGGATTTGAACCGGTGACTTGGGATACCATAAAATTATCCCAAGTGGCGACTCTAAATTTTTAATAAATTAAATCCCGTTTCGATTGTCCTTTAATTGGAAAAACTCCCCTATTACCCTTCCGGGGTAGTAAAAAGGAGGTGTGACAATCGTTAGTGACAATTTCTGGTCGGAAATCTGAATTTTTCGGCGACCTATGCTGTTGCTCCGCTTTGCTGTTGCTCTTCTCTACTATTGCTGTTCTCGGCGCTTTGCCGGGGTTTCGTTTTCCTCTGCATTTTGTAAGTTGCTGAAGGTTTTGAATCAATTTTGAAAAGGAAATTCTCAAAGGTGCACTTCAATTCATTATGTGTATTTAATCCACTGAATATCTCATGCTTTGTTGTTTTATTGTTTGTCTAGGTAATGAATAGCTTTGCTTGTTTAAGCTTTCAAATGCATGTTTGGAGAGGTTTACTGATTGCTCACGGAATTTTGCTTAAAATACTAAGATTGTCGCAATGAATGAATTAACAGTCGAGGAAAATATTTCTGAAAGTACACGAGAGGAAAATTATTTCGACCGAATCAATCTTTACTTCATAAGTCAGTCAAATTGTTGAAGTAGATACATGGATTTGGTTTATTTTAAGTTATAGAATACTCTGCATATATGTTTAGAAATTGGTTTAAATGTTTACAATCTGAATTATTTTCTCTTGTTTGGTAAATACTGCAAAGATAAACTTAAGTGACTAAAGGACACATGTTTGATATGATATATTGCTTTTGAATAGTGTTATTTGCTTCTAAATGTTCTTAGTGTATTTAGATGTTTGCTCATGTTTAATTAAGGGAAGAATGTATGCTATTTCTAGTTAATACTTTAGTATCTATATATTCATGCTTCTTGAGATGGATCAAATTGGGGTTTTGCATTTGTTTGAATCACCATAGGCGTTGAAGGCCAAAGTCAATGAGGCTAATAGACCTGCTGACCAACTCGCCCCTCTTTCCCTCAATGACAACTTTGTGTCTTGAGTAGTTACGCACAGTCAGAGTAAAGAGGAAGTCTCTTTTTTTCTATTAGATTATTTCAGTTGGCAGTGAAATAGATTTTGCTATTTTCTGGTATTGCATAAGGCTACCTTTCTGTCTTCCGAGACTAAGCACTGTCTCCATCCTGCATTTTCTTGTATTGCATAAGGCTACCTTTCTGCCTTCTGAGAGTAAGCACTGTCTTCATCCTGCATTTCCTTGCATTGCATAAGGCAACCTTTCTGCCTTCCGAGACTAAGTACTGTCTCCATCCTGCATTTTCTTGCATTGCATAAGGCTACTTTTTTGCCTTCCGAGACTAAGCCTTGTCTCCATCCTGCATGACTGAAATATCGCCACCTCTTATTTGCATCGGCTGAAATACCGCCAACTTTATTTAAATCTTGCATGGCTGAAACATTGCCAATTTTGTTTAAATCCCTCATATCGGCTGAAAGATTGCCAAATGCATTCAAATCATTACATCGACTGAAAAATTCCCAGTTTATATTTAAATTTCTGTCGGTTGAAATATCGTCAGTTATATTTATCCTTCTTTGTCGGCTGAAATATCGCCAACTTTATTTAATTCTCGGTATCGGCTGAAAGATCGCCAGTTTATATTTAAATTTCTGTCGGTTGAAATATCGTCAGTTATATTTATCCTTCTTTGTCGGCTGAAATATCGCCAACTTTATTTAATTCTCGGTATCGGCTGAAAGATCGCCAGTTTATATTTAAATCTCCATCGCCATCTATACTTATGCTTTGCATCGACTGAAATATCGCCACTCATATTTTCTACATCGGTTGAAACATTACTAGCTTTATTTAATTCTCTGAATCGGCTGAAATATCGCCAAATCTTGCATTTCATCGGCTGAAATACTGCCAAATCTTGCATTTAATGGGATGAAATACCGCGAAACCGTCCAAGGGCGTCATTGTTCGGAGGCACCATTTTCATAGTCCGAGAACGCCATGCCATGGCCCGAGGATCTCGCTTTATATTCTGCACATCATTATTCAAAGACATCATGGTTCGGAGGCACCATTATCATAGCCTGAGAACATCATTTCATAGCCTGCGAATCCTTTATTATGCGGTTCATGGCCCAGGGCGTCATGGTCTGAGGACGTCATCCTAACTGTCCAACGACAGTATTCATGGTCCAACGGGAACTTGCATCACGTTTAAATTCTGCACGATATGCTTGTATTACTCAATTGCAGGTACATCAACTGGCAACGGCCATTACAGCAGGAGCGATCTCAGTCCGGTTCGGCCATCAGTCCCTGACCATCCTTCCCAACCTAAATGTTGCGTCCGTCTTTTTCAAAACTTCCATCGATATATTCCATCGATGTATCCCGAACTACACATGACCTGATTCCTGTAAGACCAGGGATATGTAGGCAACTCAGAGACCAGAGCTCGGTCAAAACCTTTACAAGTTGTTTCTCTCGGTCAAAATTGGTCATCATATCTTTACCCGGCAACTCTTTCATCCTTCCCGGGTAAAGAGGGGCAGCTGTTGATACCCAATTTTCCCTAGGTATTTTTTATATACTCAAAATATTCTCAAAATAGCATATACATGCATATACAAGCATGCCCAGGAGTTTTGGTATTTTTCCTTTATTTTTAAAGATTTTTAAAATCAATTTGTTGTCTATTTTAATAGTACAAAATTCAATAATTATTTCCAGACTATCATTTCTGATGAATAATTTATTTTTATTTCATATTTACACCAAGATATAATTAATGTGATTTTTGCACATTTTTATAAAATTTATTTGGTATTTTAAAGGCCAAATTGCTATAATTGCAATTATAGCCTATTTTCCAATTAACAGTATTTTACAATTACAAAATTGCTCCTAGTACTTTTAATTAAAATTTATATGATTATTAATCAATTTAGTGCTTTTAACTGGTTTTGAAAATTATTTTAATTGTTTTTATTAAAATAAAAAGGGAAGAAATGGTTGTTTAACATTTAGCCTCGTCCATTTCAATTATAACCCCTTTGCAATTTCAATTTTAACCATAATTGAGCCCAATTGCAACCAACCCAAATTTTAAATCGACCCAATCCATAACCCAATTAAAAAACCCGACCGGATCCCCCTTTTTAATCTCAGCCGTTGATCTAGAAGATCAACAGCTCAGATTGATTATTTCCTTTTTAATTCCCAGACTACCCCTAACCCTAATTCATTTCCCCCCTTCAGCTTCCCTTGAATTCCCAAATTCTCTCGAGGCTCCCCGGAACCCTAGCCTCCCCCTACCTTGTTCCACCATATTTTCACCGTCGTCCATGGCTTCTCAGGTCATGGACAACCTATACCCACCTCCTATGGCTCCTGCATGCCTGTTGTTCGAAGGATCGAGGCCAGACCTCAAGGGTCTTCACCCAAGCATTCACTGATTCGAGGATTCTTGCCATCTCCGGCCTTGCTCCGGTGGCTCTTGGTCTTTTGAGCCTGTTTATGACATTATCCAACTTAGATCGGGTATTTTCGAATCCTTTCTCATCTCTAGGGTTCATCTGGAACCCTAAATATCACGGTTCTCTACGATTATTTTAGATCTGTTACATGTTTGCACTGTTGCTTAATTTTCTTAAACCTTTTCTCTGATTTTCTTTTAAAAAGCACTTCTTTTCGATTAGGGTTTCTGGAAAGTTCTTAAAATATTTTTTACTCTTCTTCTTCTCCTTTTCTTGGTATGAATCGATCCCTGCTATGTTCTTACTTGCTTTTTTCTGACTCACATGCTTTTCGTGTGTTCTTATATTTGCCTTGTTATGAATTTTTTTTCTATTATTCTCCGTTCTATCTCCTACTGGTTTTTCACCATGCTCTCACATGCCTATCTTATGTGTTCCTCCACTGTATTTTCCTACTGAGTTTTGGTCCTTTTTTTGCCTTTACCGAACTTCGCCTGGATTCTTTCTAGATGTGTTTCATCGACTGTTTCTTTAAGTTTACACTACCTGAACTCATTTAATTTTCAAGCTTTCTTGAAACTTGTTTCCTATAATGGTTCCTATGTTCTACTTGCTATTGTGCTTGTGTACTCTGAAAGAGGTCTCTGAGCCTATCTCAATAGTTTGCCTCTTCATCTCTGTATCAAATTCGAGTTAAAAAACCCTAGGATTTGGGGGGTTTTCTTTGGCTAATTTGGTTTTATGTTTGGACAAGGGTTCTACTTTGAAACCTTGAATTCTCAGACTCACTTCGAGTTTATGAATTGAATTAGAACATTTTTCTGCGTCTGTGATTTTGAAACCTTCTTGCTTCACATGTCCATGTGTTTTATATGAGAGATTCCCCTTTAAAGGTCTTGCCAACTGTTAATTGATTCTGAATTCCTTTAATGTTGCTTATTTGATTGTTACTGAGTTTTCCCTAAATTAAAATTTTCCTTTTACCTCTTCTCAGACTCGAACAAGGCTTTCAATTGGATTCTTTACTGGCTATTTTACTGATTCCCTTCCCTTGTTTTACAAATCAAGTACCACTATGTATTTATCCTTATTTCTCTACTTTGCACGAGATATTTACTTGATTTCCTTCCTTAAATAACTTCTGCCCATTACCATTTGAATTTGGACTCCTTAATTAAAGGAAGTCTATATGTTGATTGATTTTAATTGGTACATAGTTCCTTAATTATTACCAAACTATGATTCTTGCCTTATTTTCTACACCTGTTTTCAATTATAAATACCCTGCTCTTTCATTAACACACACACGATTTTAATCATCACAACTCTCTTCTAAAACTTACACTTTTGCTTCTTGATTGCAATTTGGCTTCCCTAAATCTACTGTTTCTCCCTACTTGCTCCTTTGAACTGGTATGTCCTACTTTTGATTCTAGCATCAAATCCAATGTGTTTACTTACAAGATTTTATGCCCATGCCTAATTTAATGCTTTATAGAGTTCAACTTTAAAATAAATACTTATGTTTTGTTATCTATTGTTGCAATGAATCTCTATCCATATCCCTTGTTATGTACTTGGGCTGTAGTTTAAGACATAGCAACATACAAAGTTGTTGTCATGGATTAAGACTGGGTCTTTTGGATCCTAGTCTCTTTCAATCTCCCATACCCCCATTCCCTTATGTGTATAGAATTAAGGTATAGCTTGACAGCATCTAAATTGCTGTCCATGGCTGAACCTGACCTTCAAAGGGTCCTAACTCTCTAGTTTTTAAGCTGACAAGCTGGTCAGGGGGTGTGTCAGCAGCCCAGTTGCTAGGCATGACCATCAGCCTGCCTTGGCTCCCCCTTAATTCCTTTTCATTGCACTTGCACTTACTCCTAGCCCCTTAAGTCCTTCCCCCCTCTTGTGAGCCTTGCCTTGGGAACTTGAGTTCCCTTTGAACTTGGACACTTGAGGGCTGACACTTCCACACTGCACTATAATCTGTTCTGTAATGATATTTTGGGTGTGAGCATTGCCTGAAACTCTTGAAGTTCCTTGGAACTTTGACACATCCCAAATAAGAGAGGCTTTGAGTCTGGATTAGGCTGATTAGATGTAGATGTAATTACTGATGCACTTTTATTAATTCTTTTGATTCAATTGGTCTGTAATAAGCTTTGTAATGAACCTTGTAATAACTACTGGGGTATAGTGAAAAGAGATGGGATAGAATGCATGCCAAAGGGGTAGATACCATGCCTATAGGGTGTATATTTTCTCAATTCTGCATTTTCACATAGATACCATGCCTATAGGGTGTTTATTCTCTCAATTCTGCATTTTCACGTAGATACCATGCCTATAAAGAGTATATTTTCTCAATTCTGCATTTTCACATAGAAACTATGTTTATAGGATTAGTGCTTTCAATTCTGCATTTTTCACATAGAAACCATGTTCATAGGTTATCACTTTCAAAATTCTGCATTTTTTACGTAGAAACCACGTCTATAGGATTAATACTTTCAAAATTCTGCATTTTCACATAGAAGTCATGTCTATAGGATATTTACACTTTAAAATGCTGCATTCTTCACATAGATACCATGCTCATAGGTTTTCTGCACTTCGTAATATATACCATGTCAATAAATCACTGCTAAAATTTTGCACATCACATAGATAATATGCTATAGTATTTTTCCTGCATTTTTTCACGTGCATCTATCATTAGGCAATTCCACTTATAGGACCTAAAATAAACCAATCACATCAATGCCCTGCTTAGAAGATCTCTGCATAACAAATTCGTAACACCTAGAAAGCATGCCTATAGGAGTAATCAATTAAAATCTGAAATTGCCCACTCACCTTTTAAAATCAGTAGTAATTCGTTTAAGTGTCCGCAGAACTTACGATAATGTAACTTATAAATAATTTTGGCAATTCAGTTTGTTCTCCCCCGTCTTTGAACTAAAAGATATCATGCATATAGACCCTGTTTAACGCAGATGGATAGTTAGATAATTAATCAATCGTCAGTTTTCTGCAACTATATCTAAGCAGGTTTAATTCGGACTCCATATCTGGAAAATATATGGTGGATCAATCCTTCCTACGCTAATTTTAATTAAGGACCTAAACAGTATATATAAGTCGTGCTAAACAATTCGTTTCTTTAAGTGAGGAGGCCGATTTGAACCTTTAATTGCTTTATCTCCCCATTAATTGTATTATGTGTTTTTTATTGTCGCCTTAGAATTTTATTATTTTAAACCTCTGAAAAGCCAAGCTTCCTCCCTTTAGGATTAGTAGTCCTAAAAGCCTCCATGACTGATAGGTGGGACGGGTAATAGCATGCTGTAGGTAACGACACCATTTCGTGCTTAATACTTTAACAGGGTGGGAAGGGTAGACATGGAGATGATGATCACACGATAACACTATGCGTACAATTGGTTACCGGTGTTATGTGGATGATCCATGTGATTTATAAACCTAGGACCCCTTTCCTTATGTTACATTGTTTGATATCAATAAATTCTATCTTTTCAATTACCCAAAACTCCCCTTTAATTTTTCACTGCATTATTCCTTTTCCTTCTAACTTTTTCTTCTTTGTTTATTCAATGTCTTGACTAATTCTTGCACTTAGACTCTCCCTCAAAAAAATTATAGATTCCAACATGCTTGTTACATATCTATTTGCAACCCTTATGAGTAAATTTATTTGTATACTTGTTTACATTAAAGTCACAATATAGCATGGCCGGGAACCACACTAGTAGATCTTGAGGGGTGCCTAACACCTTCTCCTCGAGATAATTTCTAGCCCTTACCCGAACTCTGGTTTTAAAATTCAAAACCCTTAGTGTCCTAATACACTTAATCATTAGGTGGTGAATCTTCAATTCCAAAAACCCAATTCCCAAACGGGAATAGAGTGGTCTTCCCAAATATCGTAAACCCGATTTCGCACGAAAAAAAGGGGGCGTCGACACATGCCCAGGGGACACTCTCCATTAGGCCCACTAGATGGACCAGAGCATCCTGGAGTACTGGGGTAACAATGAACCCCTCTGGGATCTGAGCTGGGCCCACCAAAACTGCCTGGGCCGGAACATCATCATCAAACTCAACCTGAGGCTCCGCCACTGGTGCTGCTGCTTTGGGATGAGCTTTGCCCCTACCTCTGCCTCTAGTAAGGACTCGGCCTCGCCCTCTGCCTTTCGTGGGAGATTTTGTTGGGGGCTCACACTGCTGATCGGTGGATGAAAAAGTGCGTGTTCTCGCCATCTGCAAAGGAATAGAGTAAAAATTCAATTAGCATTGAGAAATCAAACCGCACGACAAGAAAGATTAGATGTGAAGATTTTTTTTTCCTAACTCTGTAGCCTCTGGAGGATGAATACTGATGTCTCCGTACCGATCCCTCAAACTCTACTAAGCTTGTCCATGAAATGTGAGACCTATGTAACCTAGACTGATACCAACTTGTCATGACCCAGATTTCCTACCCTCGGGAGTCGTGATGGTCCCTACTAGTGAAAGCTAGGCAAGCCAACCTTTTGAACAATTTACTTTTTTCCCATTTTAATCCTTTAACAATTATGAACCAGTATTTTATAAACAGCGGAATTTAAACAAACGGAAAAAAGACATAAAACTATTTGAATATTTCCAATACAATTTCTTAAACAAAGACTACCTAGAACTGGTGTCACAACTTCATAGACGGTCTAGGAATACTACAAACAAGGTCCGAAAGATAAATACGACATTGTTTCTAAAATACAAAAATGAAACATAATGAAAGGATAGAGGGAGACACCAGGGCCAACGGACGCCTGCGGGACTACCTTGGGTCTTCGAATGGACTGAAGGTAGCAACCCAACGCTATAGTCCGTGAGCTCCAATACCGGGATCTGCACACAATGCAGATTGTAGTATCAGCAAAACCGACCCCTTGTGTTGGTAAGTTCCTAGTCTAACCTCGGCAAAATAGTGACAAGTCTAGGACCAAACTACCAAATAACCTGTGCAGTTAAATCATATACAACGGAAAGTGAAAGTAGGAATGTAGAGTTAAGTATGGGAGGGAGAGACATGCTCCGGGGAAACCTAAAACGATAATAGAAGGACAACAGGTAAATATGGAACACCATAACTCATTTATTAACAAGATCAAAAAATCAACAAGTGCGCTGCATCAACCTTCGTGCTTTTACTCTCGTCCTCACCATAAGAATCAATATAAACTGCACGATGTTTATACCCAATTTTTTTCTAAGTATTTTTTATACCCCAAAATACTTTCAAAATAATATATATATGCAAACATAAGAATACCCAAGTGTTTTGGTATTTTCCCCAAATTGTTAAGGATTTTAAAACTAATTTATTGTCTATTTTAGCAGTGCAAAACCCAATAATTATTCCCAAAATTATTATTTTTGGGTAGTAACTTATTTTATTCTTATATTTATACCAAAATATAATTAAGGTGATTTTTGGATATTTTTACAAATTTATTTGGCATTTTTAAAGCTAATTACATATAATTGCAATTATAGCCTATTTTACGATTAATAGCACTTCATAATTGCAAAATTAGTCCCAGTATTTTTTAATTAATATTTACGTATTATTAATTGGTTTAGTACTTTTAATTTTTCTTTTAAAATCATTTAAACTATTTTTATAAAATTAAATAGGGAAAAATGGCTATTTAATATATAGCCAAATTGGCTTTCAATTGTGGCCCAAATTTGGACCCCAATTCCCAACCCAATTTTAAATTAAACCCGACCCACACCCTCTTCTACCATGCCTGAACCCGGAACCCCACCTACCCATGTTCAATCATGACCGTTGATCACTCAGATCAACGGTCCCCATTAACCATTCCTTAATTAAACTCAAACGACCCCCTAACCTAATTCACTCTTACCAAACCACCACCCTAGAATACCTTTCCTCTCTAATTCTCTCTGAGACCTAAACCTAACCCTAGCCGGCTCCCTCCGATTACCACCTAAAGTCGCCTGAATCCATGGCCTCTAAAGCCATTAAAGGCCTGTACCTGCCTCCTGAGACTCCTACGTGCTCGATTATCTTAGTTTCCAGACTAGACCTTGAAGTGGCTTGGCCCAGACCCTGTTTGATTCAAGTCCTTTGGCTTGACTCCGACCTTGCTCCGGCCGGCCATGGTTGTTTAAGCTTGGTTTTGGACGTCTCTTGCTTAAATCGTGACTTTCCAAGCCTTTCTCGCTATTTGGGGTTCTTCTGAAACCCTAAAACCTTCGAGGTTCTTCTAATTCTTTTAGATCCGTTGTAGATCTGTGTTCTCCTTGAGCTTCTGAGCATTTTTCCGAGATTTCCTTAATAACTTTGTTTTCAAAACCTTTATCTTTTCTGATTTAGGGTTTTGTTAAGTTATTTCAAAGCTTTTCTGATTTCTTTTAGCATGTTCTATCGTGTTTCTTATGTTATTCTTTGCCATGTTTCTTATGTTGTACTTATACTGTGCTTTTATGTGTTTTCCTTTTACTGTGACCCTTTATGACGTTCTAGAACTTGCATGTCAAGAATCTTGGTTTCTTTTGAGATTTCTGAATGTTTCTTCTGAGGTTATCTGCTATGTGGTTTGTCTGGTTCTCATCTCTAAATTGTTTTGATCTCGAAGCCCTAATTTTTTCGGAACTATTTGGGTTTCTGAAAACTATTTTGTCTACTTGAAGTTGCTCGATTGGATTCAAGGTCCTTCTTATTTTAACTTCTGTTCCTTATGTGATTTGGTTTCTTGCAATCTTTGAACTAAGCTATACTCTCCAGAAGGGTCATTTGTGACTCTTTTAGCATGCTTCTGATTCCCTCTTCTCCCTATTACTGAATCAACCTATATGACTATCATGTTTCATTATCTACTGGCTGCATAGTTATTGTTACTGTTTCTCTTTACCATAGTTTAGTGTCGCATGCCTAATTTTGTGCACTCTTTATACACGCTGAATGTCCCTCTAAAATGACCTTTGATTTTGGACTTATTTCAGACCTCTTTGTGTAATCTTGATTGATTCTTTCCTTATTTTTTCCCGTTTGATTTGAAAACTTTCTTTAGCCTTTCGATTCCCCTATTTCTGACCTGGTTCATTGGTAATTTTGAATACCTGATTCCTTGATTTACTATGTACTAATTGATTTACTATGTTCTTACCTTATTTGGGCTAACCGTGTATTTTAAAAATTCTTTCCTTAGTTAGACCCCTATGTATTTACCCCTAATTTCCTACTTTACACAAGATGTTCACTTGATTTCTTTCCTTAACTGCTTGCTGTCCATTACTGTTTGAGTTTAAGCTCCTTAATTGAAGGAAGTGCCTATGTTGATTGATTGTAATTGGTACATACTTCCATAATTACCATTATTCTTACCTTAATTCTGTCTATTTTCAAACTATAAATACCCGACCCTCTTTTCACAAACACACAACTGAATACACTTCAGACTTCATTCTTACAATTTTCACAATCTCCTTTAAGTATTCTTTGTCGGCACTTTGGCTTTCACAAGACTACTGCTTCCTCTTTGTTTATCTCTTTAAACTGGTATGTCTTAACTCAATTCCCAGCATCATCCCAATGTGTTTACTTATAGTCTTTATATCTATGTCTGTTACCTGCAGAGTTTGACATGTTCATATGCTACTGTTTGCTTTGCTTTCCTGCAAATGGTTGATCCCTACCCCCTTACCCTCTATATGTTTATATATGGGGATTCAGGGTATGGGAATATGAATTGTTGTCCATGAACTAAATTTTGACCCCAAGTAAAGGGTGTGTCAGTATGTTTCATTGTTGATCATGCCCTTTGCCCACTCTTCCTTTGTCTTCTGTTTTTGTTATGAATTCCATATCCTTACTCCCCTATGTATGCTGAGTTAAAATTTATGGTCTGGCAACCTTTAAATTACTGTCTAGTTCTGAACCTGACTTTCAATATGTCTTAACTCCTCAACTTGAAAATGACAAGTTGGTTATGGGTATGCCAGCACTTCAAATTGCTTGGCATGACCACCAGCTTACCATTTTCGCTTCCCCTGTACTTGCACTTACTCTTAGACTCTAAGTTCTGCCCCTCTCATATGAGCCTTGCCTTGGGACCTTGAGTTCCTTCTGAACTTGGACATTTGAGGGCTGGCTCTTCCATATTGCACTATAATTCTGAAATGATATTTGGGGTGTAAGCACTGCCTGGAGCTCTTGAAGCTCCTTGAAACTCTGACACAACCCAAATAAGAGAAGGCTTTGGAAATCTGGATATTTGGAAGTTGGTTTATTACATATGTCAGACTAGGGGTCTGAATTAGGCCCTCCTTGATTGGAATTTGGATTTCGGATGTAATTTTATTTATTTATTTATTTATTAATTCTGGTATGTAATGATATTGTAATAAACTGTTGGGGTGTTAGTAAAAAGGGAGGGTCATCAATCATGTATGCGAAGGGGTGGAGATCATGCCTATATGAATTACTATTTCTAAAATTCTTATAATTTTTGAAATTCTGCATCTCATCTAGAGATCATGGCCGTAGGAATCACTATCTCTAAGGTTCTGCATTTTATATAAACTACTGAAATTTTGCACTTTCATATAGATACCATGTCCTTAGGATTTTCTGCATTTTTATATAGATACCATGTTTATAGGACTTTCTGCATTTTCATATAGATACCATGTCTATAGGACTTTTTGCAATTCTGCATATACATCCGTCATTAGGCAAACTTGTTATAGGATTTGAATAATTAACTGCATATAGATAATATGCCTATAGAATCTCTGTATAATAATAACAATGTTTAAAAAATCAGTAACACCTAGAAAGCATGCCTATAGGAGGTATTAATTAAAACTGAATCGCCAACTCGCATTAAAGTCAGTAGCAATAACGTTTAAACCCTTGAAGAACTTATGCCTTTGCAATTGATAGCTTTTCGGCAATCAGTTTTACTTCTTTTTCGAAACGCATAGATATCGTGCCTATAGATAGGTTCAATTCAACTCCTAGGCAAGATTTAGGGTAATATTTATAACTACATCAGTCTTTGATAATTACAATCAGTAGGCCCGCCTAATTCGGACTTCTTATTTGAAAATATGTGATGAACCAGTCTGCCTTAATACTTAAGTTTAATTCAGACCTAATCAGTACGTATAAGACATGCTAAACTATATGCCTTTTCTCTGATTTGAGGAGGTTTGTTTGAGCCTTTTGACTTTTATGTGCTTCCCATAATTGCCTTATAGGTTTTTTGTTTGTCGCACTAGACTTTTACCTTTTGAACTCTGAAAGCCCGAATCTCCCACCTCTTTTAGGATTAGTAGTCCTAAATGCCTCCGGAACTGATAGGACTGGGACGGGTAAGAGCATGCGATAAGTAACAATACCATTCTGCGCTTTAATACCTTAACAGGGTAGGAAATGGTAGATATGGATATGATGACCGGTGCACTAATACCTCATGTAGCCCCTCTTTGAGGAGTGATTACTGGGTATTGCATTGATGTGATCCATATTATTCACAAACCTAGGACCCTCTTCCCTTTATTTGTTTATGTTTATCTTTTTTTTAAAAACTTGTCTAAAAGTCATTTCTTCAAAAATTCTACCTTTCTTTGTTTTCTTCAAAATTTCAATCTATTTGCAAAATTTATGTGAGAAACCCCCTTATTTGGGCCTTAATTGTTTACTTGTAAAGTCACAATTGTAACATGGCCGGGACCACACTAATGGATCTTGAGAGGTGCCTAACACCTTCCCCTCGAGATAATTTCTAGCCCTTACCCAAACTCTGGTTTCTTCAACTCAAACCCTTTTTAAAGCGCCCTAATGCACTATAATCATTAGGTGGCGACTCTTCAATTCCAAAACCCAATTCCCAAAAGGGAACGAGTTGTCCTCCCAAATGTCACAAGCCCGATTTGGCCATAGAAAAAGGGGGCGCGACAGCATGACGACTCTGCTGGGGATGTCTTTAGGCTTTTACCATTGCATGTTACTTGTGACTTTATTGCTTCTTTATTGCCTTTACTTACTGTCTTTATCTCTTCTTCTACTACGAAACTGACTTGGATCTTCATGTCTTCTCTTTCTTTATTGCTTTCTTTTATCGCTTTTCTTTCAATACCGTTGTAATTATGAGCAATTATTGTAATCATTATGAACGTGCAAATACGTGACAACTTGTTTCATTCTTGTAATTGCATCCTCAACATCATATTCCTCTCATGCCAAAAAAAATACCATAGCAACGCTTATAATGAGTGGTTGCACCATTCCGATATTATCACCCCCTAAAGGCATATTTGCGGTAAAACCAGTCGATCAACAGTGTAGTCGACGGTTCCGTGCCTTTCTATTTTGAGTTGTCCGCTCAAGGGTACCGGTCTAATACCCCATAGAAACCTTACTCTGTGTAAACTGTACATGCATTATAGTCAAACCTATCTGTTTCAGTTATGTTGTCCACATAATGACTCTTTAAGATAACCTTGTCCAAAGTCCACCGGATTTCCTTGAAACCCAAACGGACGCCACCATATTCTGTGCATTTATTTTGAGAACTAAATGATATCATGCTAATTGTTTTTATTTAATGGTCGAGTCTGGAGGGGATAAGGGCCTAACATCTTTTTTGCAGAACATGAGGCACGAAGTACCCAGATTCGGCATGGTCACCAATATCCGTCCAAGGCTGCTAAGTCGGTGGGAAGACCTTCATTCAAGTGATCAAACTCTCCTCCGCAAGTACTTAGGAAATTTACCTTCCCTTCTAACAATCCAGCTCGACAACAAAATCATAGAGGCTGCTACCCTATTATGGGATGGAGATAGGTCGGTATTTCGCTTTGGGAACATTGAAATGACTCCTTTACTAGAAGAAATAGGAGGTTTGGCCGGAATTCCATGGGAGACTCTGGGATTACTTATGCTAGAAAATCGCAAGGGTAGGGGTTTCCTGAAGATGATGAGGTTGAAGAAGAACCCAGAGGTGACTTGTTTGAAAGATTCTTACATACTTTCGATTATATGTACGAGAGGTATGGCTATAGCAAGTCCCGCCGCACTTACTCGGATGAATTCACCCTCACCTCATTAGGGCATATCCTCAGAAAGGTCTTCGTCTTTATGTTTTGCTTCCTGGGAGTGATAGTGTTTTCTATGAAGAAGGCTAGGATCCATACCAGACTGGCCATGGTAACTAGGACATTAATGGAGGGAATTGATGGACAACCCTTTAGCATAGTACCTATGATCGTCACGGAAATATATCGGGCCCTGGAGAACTGTCAACGAGGGGCCAAGCACTTTCAAGGTTGTAACTTACTACTCCAACTCTGGCTCGTGGAGCACCTCCAAAAGGGTGAATATCGGTAAGAGATTCTGCGCAGAGACTGGGATAATCATATCGCCTTCCATCAGCCAAGGCGGATGAACTATATACCCAACATTTTTGCTCGACCTGAAAATGCCAAGGGGTGGTTAGAGTTGTTCAACAATCTGAAAGAGGACAAAGTGTAATGGATGTTTGAATGGTTCCCTATCGAGGAGTTCATAACCCGATCCAGGGATGCACCTTTCCTTATACTTATCGGTCTAAGTGGAACCTACCCTTACATTGCTCTTCGAGTTATGAGACAGGCATGGAGGAAGCAGATTATACCAAGGGTCGAAAAGATGAGAAACTTCAGAGCCGACTTTCAAGATGATGATAGCCCATACAAATGCCAAGCTCAACACATGTGGCATTGCAAAATCATCCTAGGAAGGGATTCCATTGAACCAAACAGGCATCACGTTGGCTATACTCCGTACTATCTAGATTGGTTGGAAAATGGTCAAGATGGGTTAGGCCAACCAGGGTTTGTTCGAGGTCACAGGATTATCGACGAAAGGGCTGAAGCGCAAGAGGGTTCGGGAAAGCGAAAGTGAGCATCAGGAAATTCAAGAAGCTCATCAAAAGCTGATTGAGGAATGGAAGGATATGGTTATTCGTGCCAAAAAACGACTGGGGTACTTAGAGCAAGGTATAGTGGAGCTAGAAGGAAAATTCATCAAAAGAATTGAAGACTGTAAAAAACACTGATGAAAATACGGGCGGACATCTGGCCCAAGCTTATCTGCTGCTAGGACTTCGCAAGATGATGAAGCTGTTGTATGGAGCTAAAAATGCCAAATCTGGGGAAGTTCCTTCTGGGACCAAGTAGTTTGGAGTCTTTCTTTCTTGCTTTTAATGTAATAAGGCTATTGGCCATTAGTGACATTTTACTTTATGTTATTTGGTGTCGTTTTGGGATTCGTCTTACTTTTATCAATAGAATGAGGCATTTAACATTATAAGTTCTCTGAATTAACTTGTCGCTAGGCTTAACTCGGGCACAACGAGGCTCCCAAATTAGGACACGATTTATATCCTTGCATTGTGTGTTTAAATACTGCAATGTTTTCTCCTCATAATCAGCACTAACTTGTTACCTTTTTGTTTTTCTTTTCTTTTTATCCCCCTCCCCAAAGGTTAGTTCGTGCACTCTGGCATCATCATCATACTCCACAAGATCCAAGGGCCCTCCCCTCCTCCTCCTCCGAGTCCTATCCGAAACAAGAACAAGGGAAAAATGGGAGATTCAAGCGCGAGAAAGGAAAATGCAATTAAAAGGGGAGAGATTCATCAGGGTACTCTGGTTGACAAGGAGACTGCTTCCCAGCTCGAACAGAAGTTACTAACGTTTCAGGAAGAATTGGACCAAGTACAGAACTTGGCAAACTTGTCATTTTCTCTCACCGATTTTCCCAACACTCAAAATCCCGCACCTCTACAGAACATCCCACTACCACAGAAACAACCTACTCATACTCAACATTGCAACACATGCCATACTTCATTGCTCATCCCCGAACCGCTAAACACCATAAATGATCATCTCCACAACACTCCCATCTATGTGGAAACCATACCACACTATACTCCACCAATCTCAAGCACACCTAAGTCTGATGACAAAGACTCTCTTATCAGGAACGTGGCCGCAGAACTCAAGAAGCTGACTAGCCGAGTCTAGGGTGTTGAGGGAAACAAAGGTATTGAGGGGCTGAACTATGAGGACCTTTGCATTCAGCCAGATGTCGAACTTCCTGAGGGGTACAAACCTCCCAAGTTCGAAATGTTTGATGGCACAGGGGATCCCAGAGTCCATTTGAGGATGTACTGCGACAAGGTGGTCACAGTCGGAAGGGATGAAAATATCCGAATGAAGCCCTTTATGAGAAGTCTGAAACGGGATGCTTTATCTTGATATATTATTCAAGATCCCAAGAAGTGGACAAGCTGGGTAGATGTGGCGTCCGATTTCATGGACAGGTTCAGATTCAATACGGAGAATGCACCAGACGTATTCTACATTTAGAATTTGAAGAGGAAACCTACAGAAATAGTCTGCGAGTATGCTACTCGTTGGAGATCGGAGGCTGCTAAGGTCAGGGCGGCCTTAGAAGAAGAACAGATTAACAGGTTTTTCGTCCGAGCCAGTACCTACAATATTACGAGAGGTTGATGCTGATCGAGGACCAGAAATTCTCCGATATAATCAAGCTAGGGGGAAGGATTTAAGAAGGAATTAAAACTGGTATGGTCACCAACCTTGAGGCATTACAGACTACCAACAAGGCTTTACAGTCTGGTGGCACGTCCAAGAAAAAGGATGTGAATGCCGTGATGGTTGCACAGAGGACAAATTCCCCAATAAAATACCAAACTTACCCATTACCTCCACTTATATATCAGCCTACCCCATGCTACCAAGTACCCGCACCCTCCATCCAAATTCCACCACCTACTTACGAATCACCTCCACCTCCCACATATCAGCCCACGTCACCCAGATACGCTCAACCTGCGCCTTTCTACCAAGCTTATAATACTCAACCCTCTCACTATCCATCACCTCCCACTCACCAAAACTTCCCTAGACCCAGACCAAATTTTGACTGCAGACCTCCTAGATAATACACAGCCATCACCGAACCAATTGACTAGCTGTATGAAAGGCTTAAAGCTACAGGTTACGTCACCCCTATCCCTGCCATAACTCCAGAAAATCCTTCCCAATAGATCAACCCAAACAAATCCTGTGCATACCATTCCGGCATGAAGGGGTATACTATCGACGAGTGTCGTTCGCTGAAGGATAAGATCCAGTCTCTAATTGACAATAAGATCATCGTGGCAAAGGAGCCTGCTCCTAATGTTCGCAACAACCCTCTGCCTGACCACAAAGGTGGAAGCGTTCACATGATCGAGATAGAAGATGATTAGGACCCCAAAGGATCGATTGGATTAATTGCTGAAGGTGACAAACCAAAGAAACCAACAGTCACACTTAATTCGATCATTGTCCAGATCCAGCCTTCTGGGGACAATGAAGTAAAGATGTCTATAACGCTTGTGTTCGAAGCACCTCTTTCCGCAAAGGCGCCAGGACCAATTGAGGTTGAGTTCGGATCCTAGAAAGCACCAGTACCATTTGAAGTGGCCGTATTACCTTCCAAAATAAGGGTATCCATTCCAATAGCTATGTCATCCATAATACCATTCCATGCGAATGCCATTCCTTGGGATTACATGGCCGAAGCAAGAAGGAAAGGGAAAGCCAAAACTGGAGAAGCAATTGCGGCACAATGTATGACCAGAACCGGCAAGGTTTACACTCCAGAGCACCTAGCTGAGTCCAGTAAGCAAGCCTCTGGATGACCAACTATCACTGAAACCGGTCATGATGACCTCTGGAGAAAGATACAAGCAAAGGAGTATTCGGTCATCGATCAGCTGAACAAGACGCAAGCCCAAATCTCCATCTTAGCCCTGTTGCAAAACTCTGACGCGCATAAAAATGCCTTATTGAAAGTGCTGAACGAGGCATATGTGCTGAGAAACATAACTGGAGGGGAAATGGCGAACATGGTATGTCAGGTACTGGAGAGCCATAAAATCACCTTCCACGAGGATGAGTTACCACCCGAAGGGCTGAGCCATAACAAGGTGTTTCACATCACTGTGCAATACGAGGATTATTTCATTATTAGAGTCTTGATCGACGGAGGATCCAGCCTCAATATCTGTCTGTTGATAAATCTCAGAACATTGGGGAAGAGCCTACATGAGATCAAAGATGGGGCCATCAATGTCAAAGCCTTCGATGGGTCCCAAAGATCCACTATTGGGGAGATCAATTTATGTTTGCAAATGGGACCAACTTGGTTCGACATTGACTTTAAAGTGATAGACATCCCAACATCCTACAACTTGCTATTGGGACGGCCCTGGATTCACGCCGCAGGAGCTGTAGCATCAACCTTGCACCAGGCAGTGAAGTTCGAATGGAATCACCAAGAGGTGATTATTCATGGAGATGGTAGCAACCCCATATATAGTGGCTAGACAATCTCGATTATTGGAGGAAGAAGGAGAATAGACGGAGAAACCTACCATCACATTGAGCGGGTCAACGCCGTGGACAAGGATAAATGGTTGGACAACAAGATTGAGAGTATTTTGAATTGGTGTGTATATGAGCCTGGAAAAGGACTTGGCAAAAACCTCCAAGGAATTGCCAACCCATCAAGCTAAAGAAATATGGTACCACTTTTGGTTTGGGGTATGAATACACTTGGGAGGAGTTCAACCACTGGTCGCCACCATGGCGCGGTCCCTACTATCCACTAGAGCATCTGATACCTCGTCTGGAGCAGACTTTCCAACTGGCAGATATCATATATGCGTCAGAAGAAGAGAAAGCATTGGCAACAATGAAGAATCTGTTGCTGGAAGACGATAATATAGACTGCTATGTCATTTTCGAGGAGGAAGGGGAGGAAGGACCTTCCATACAAGCTGTGAGCCAAGGAGCACACCTCAATAATTGGTACATCAGAACCACGAGGGCCCGTAAAGCTTCGGGGTAGCAAGGCTGAACAAAGCACCATGCATTACATTTTACCTTTTACTAGCTGATTTTCTTTACGTGTTTTCTTTAATTTCGAAAAGACCTCCGATGTCCAAAACAATTATGAAATTTAGTCAAAGCATTTCAGTTTCTTATAAATCTCGCTCTTATTATTTTCTCTATCGTTTACTTTATTTACACATCATTACTATTACTTATCTTGATGAACCGATGATTATGACTTGCAACGAGACAACGCAACAAACAGACATAGACTCCGAAGAGGATGATATACCAGAAGAGGTCATTAAATAGGTTGAGGATTTTGAGAATAGGCCTAAGTATAATTTGGATGAAACTGAGGTTGTCAACTTGGGGGACACCGAGAATGTCAAGGAAACGCGCATCAGTGTTCACCTATCACCATCAGAAAAGCAAGGGTACACAAAATTTCTAAAAGAATAGGAGGACATATTCGCCTGGTCATATGATGATCTGACTGGTCTCAGTACATCTATTATGGCTCACAAACTGCCAACAGATACTACATGTCCGCCGGTAAAATAGAAGCTCAGGAAATTCAAACCTAACATGAGTCTGATGATCAAAGAAGAAGTCACCAAACAAGTCAAAGCCAAGGTTCTCAGGGTAGTGGAATATCCAACATGGTTATCAAACATCGTGCCAGTGCCGAAGAAGGATGGGAAGGATAGAGTCTATGTCGACTATAGGGATCTCAACCGAGCCAGTCCCAAAGACGACTTCCCCTTGCCAACCATACACATTCTAACTGACAACTGCGCCAAACATGAGCTGTAGTCATTTGTCGATTGTTTCGCCAGGTATCATCTGATATGGATGGATGAGGAAGACGCGGAGAAAACGGCTTTCATTATGCCATGGGGGATGTATTGTTACAAAATGATGTCGTTTGGGTTGAAAAATGTTGGGGCCACCTGCATGAGGTCATGACTACTATTTTTCATGACATGATACACAAAAAGATCGAGGTATATGTGGACGATGTCATCATCAAATCCAAGAAAGCCACTGACCACATGGAAGATCTGAGGAAGTTCTTCAACAGATTAAGAAGGTACAATCTGAAATTGAATCCCGCCAAGTGTGCATTCGGGGTTCCTGCCGAAAAATTGCTCGGATTCTTTGTAAGTCACCGAGGAATAGAACTGGATCCATCAAAGGTTAAGGCCATTCAAGAGTTTCCATCACCAAAGAACAAGAAGGGCGTGATGAGTTTCCTGGGAAGACTC
Organism: Nicotiana glauca; assembly: GCA_026770625.1. Taxonomy (NCBI): domain Eukaryota; kingdom Viridiplantae; phylum Streptophyta; class Magnoliopsida; order Solanales; family Solanaceae; genus Nicotiana; species Nicotiana glauca. The sequence goes on from MU723276.1 coordinate 47,683, forward strand.
AACTACATCAGCCGGTTCATAGCTCAGTCCACAGTCATTTGTGAACCCATCTTTAAAATGTTGAAGAAGGACGCCACTAAATGGACTGATGATTGTCAGAAAGCCTTTGATCGAATCAAGGAATACCTATCAACGCCGCCAGTTTTGGTTCTGCCTGAACCAGGTAGACCGCTATTGCTCTACCTTGCAGTATTGGATGGGGCATTTGGTTGTGTTCTTGGACAACATGATGAAACGGGGAGAAAGGAGCAGGCCATCTACTATCTCAGCAAGAAGTTCAACCCATATGAGGCCCGATATTCTCTACTAGAGCGCACCTGTTGTGCTCTGTCTTGGGTAGCTCAGAAGTTGAGGCACTATTTCTGTGCCTACACCACTTATCTCATATCAAGAATAGACCTGTTGAAGTATATCTTTCAGAAACCCATGCCCACTAGCAAGCTAGCTAAGTGGCAAATCCTGCTAAGTGAATTTGACATTGTTTACATAACTCAGAAGGCGGTCAAAGGACAAGCTTTGGCAGATCACCTCGCCAAGAATCTCGTGGGTGGAGAATACGAGGCTCTAAAGACGAATTTTCCTGACGAAGAGGTATCTTTAATAGGAGGAGATATTGCAGAATCCTATGACGGGTGGAGAATGTTTTTTGACGGACCAGCAAATTTCAAAGAAGTTCGCATATGAGCAGTCCTAGTATCAGAAACAGGTCAACACTACCCGGTATCCACCAAACTCAGGTTCCCATGCACCACAATATGGCCAAATACGAAGCCTGCATCTTAGGACTCAAGATGGCCATTGACATTAATGTTCGGGAATTGCTAGTAATCGAAGATTCAGACTTGCTCATACATCAGGTTCGAGAAGAATGGGCAACAACTCTAAGATACTTCCGTATCTACATCACATACGGGAGTTGAGGAAGATATTCACAAAGATAGAGTTTCAGCAAGTCCCCAGAATGCAGAATGAGTTCGTTGATGCATTGGCTACTCTATCATCCATGATCCAACATCCAGATAAGAATTTCATTGATCCCATCCCAGTAAAGATTTATGATCAGCCATCTTATTGTTCTCATGTCGAGGAAGAAGCAGATGGAAAATCGTGGTTCCATGACATCAAGGAGTATTTGACAACAGGAGAATATCCAGAACTTGCAAACGCTACTCAGAAGCACACCCTTCGGAGGTTGTCTAACAACTTCTTTCACAGCGGAGGAATCCTGTATAGGAGGGCTCCCGATTTGGGATTACTAAGGTGTGTCGAAGCAAAGGAAGCATCCAGGTTATTAGAAGAGGTTCATGCAAGGACCTGTAGTCCGCATATGAATGGTTTTATCTTAGCAAAGAAGATACTATGAGCAAGGTATTTTTGGATAACTATGGAAATGGACTGCATCCAGTATGTCCGAAAGTGCCATCGCTAGAAGATACATGCAGATATGATAAAGGTGCCTCCAAACGAGCTTACAACAACAAGCTCGCCATGGCCATTCACCGACATTATCGGACCTATTCAATCTGTCGTATCAAATGGGCACATGTTTATTCTAGTGGCAATTGACTATTTTACCAAATGGGTTGAAGCAATATCATACAAGGCGGTGACTAAGAAGGTTGTGGTAGACTTTGTCTGCGACCGTATCGTTTGTCGATTCAGCATCCCAGAGTCAATCATTACCGATAATAGTTCAAATCTCAACAGTGACCTGATGAAAGCGATGTGTGAAACATTCAAAATAAAACATAAGAACTCTACAGCCTACAGGCCTCAAATGAATGGAGCTGTAGATGCAGCCAACAAGAATATCAAGAAGATACTGAGAAAAATGATAGAAAAGCATAAACAGTGGCATGAGAAATTATCATTTGCTTTATTAGGATACCGCACCATAGTCCGCACATCAACTGGGGCAACTCCTTACATGTTGGTTTATGGTACGGAGGCGGTCATTCTCGCCGAGGTGGAAGTTCCCTCCTTGAGCATCATACAGGAAGCAAAACTAGACGATGCAGAATGGGTAAAAGGTCACTATGAACAGTTAGCCCTTATAGATGTGAAAAGTATGAATGCAGTTTACCACAGTCAATTGTATCAGAACAGAATGTCCACAACTTTCAACAAAAGAGTCAAGCCGAGGAAGTTTACACCAGGGCAGCTGGTGCTGAAGAAAATATTTCCACATCAAGATGAAGCCAAGGGGAAATTCTCTCCCAATTGGCAAGGTCCGTATATGGTTCACCGGGTCCTAACAGGAGGAGCCCTTATACTTGCAGAAATGGACGGGGAACTATGGCCAAAGCCAATCAACTCAGATGTACTAAAACGATACTATGTGTATTCAGTTATGATTTCTTTATGATGTAATCTGAACTACGCCTGACCTAATTCCCATTTTTGAGGGGATACGTAGGCAGCCCTATGGGTTAGGTCATAATTTAATAAAATTTCCATTTCCCCCCGTTATTGGAAACTGGGGCAGAATTTTGAGGAAGACCCTCAAAATTCCAAAGTTGATTTTCAGCCATTCATTGCACGCAGCCGTTAGAAGTGCCAGCCCAGTAAAATGGGGTAGAATTTTGAGGAGGACCCTCAAAATTCTGGAGCGAGAGAGGTTGCAATGTCTTGAACTGCGTCGCAGTCGTCGATTCATCTAAAAGAAAACTATTTCTTTTTTTACTATATATTTACTAAAAAATCGTGCATGTCTATTATCAAATTGTTTTGTTTAGCAACGCTACCCCAAGGATACGCATAGCATCACCGAAACAGAGAAAATCAGGATAAGTGAAGTTCACGGGAAATACGAACTAACCTTCCCCTTTTACAAAACTCACGATCTTTCTTTGTATGCAGGCACCCAAGACGTAAAATCATCATATATGTTTACACACTCATACTTTTTAGGAATACAGCTTTCAGAATCATCACACCTATTTACAATTGCTATCCATACACGACATCCCCAGCAGCCACAATATCGCAATCAGCTACCAGCGAAGAGATTTCATTACCATTCGCCTTTTATTTCTTTGCATTGCATAAGGCAGCCTTTCTGCCTTCCGAGACTAAGCTCTGTCTCCATCTACATTTCCTACATTGCATAAGGGTACCTTTCTACCTTCCGAGACTAAGCCCTTTCTCCATCTGCATTTCCTGCATTGTATAAGGCTACCTTTCTGCCTTCCGAGACTAAGCTCTCTCTCCATCTACTTTTCCTGCATTGCATAAGGCTACCTTTCTACCTTTCGAGACTAGTGATAGCTGCCAACTCGACCTTACACAATGGTAGGAAGAGCGGGTGCTACAGCTTTTACCCGAATAGTGGTATCAGGGTCGATTTTTCCATAGAGAGCTTGGAGTGGAGTCGCGTATCTGTCTAGACTAGGAATGCGTTTGTACTTCTAATTGCACTCCTATCATTTTTGGGGTTTTATATTTAAAACTACTATTGTAATCTAAGGATTAGAGCTTAATTATGCTAAGGAAATATTGCTAGGTTGTATTAAGATAGAGAAAGGAACTAGGGTCGTGGCATCACCTAGGTGGTTAACTAACGGGTAGAAACTACTAATAATAGAATGACATATTTGGGATCAATGTTATAACCGTTGCACAATTATACCCACTCTCACACCTCTCGGTAGAGAGAGTGATTTTGCCCAATTGACTCTCTCTCGACCAATTGGGTAGGCCAATTAGACCAAGCAACTAGGGTTCAAGTAGGGTAATTACTCTCTCGAGATTTAACCCGTTAATTGGGACTACCATTTCTCATGGGTCCATCCCAATTCCTCGTTGGGTCAATTTTTGGATCATAGACTCTTTTTCTCAAGAAGAGTCAAAACCCACTAAGCTAGAATAAATGTTTACAACCACCAATCCTTAATTAAAGCATAAAATTAACCCAAATAACAAACACACAATATCAATCTATCATTAAGAAGCAACACCCATCAATTACCCACACTAGGGTTGAGCCACAACCCTAGCTAATGGGTTTAACTAGACATAATTAAAGAAGAAACAGAAGGAATAGATGAAAAACTAAGCATATTAATTAATTTCTAAAGTTAAACTACAAGAATCTATGAAAGAATTAATGCTAAAATGCCCACGATAGGCTAAAACACGGTTCTCACGAGCGCAGCTCTTGTTCAGAATATACAACTTGACCTAAAAATGGTAAAATGTTCTATTTATACCGGGCTGGAAAAACTGGACAAAAATACCCCCGCAGGGTCAGCGCGGACCGCGCAAAAAGGTAGCGCGGCCGCATTGGCTCTTGGACTCTTGAACTCTGCTCTCTGAAGTTGGGACCACGGACCGTGCAAAAATGTATAGCGGCCGCAGTGTGAAACTGGCACGGACCGCGCAGAAATGGAGTGCGGCCGCGCAGACATATTTGGCCAAACTCCCAACTCTCTGAATCTTATTGGCGTGGACCGCGTATAAATGGAGCGTGGCTGCGCGGACTACCCTTGAATTAGCCACTCTCTGAATCTCCTAGCACGACCGCGTGGCATATCAGTGCGGTCCGCGCTAGGTCTTCCTCTTCCTCACTTCACTTGGTCTTTGACACTTGGTAGGTTTCACTCTGTTTTGAGCCGATCTTTGACATTTGTCATCTTGTCATCCAAACCTGCAATCAAACACAACTTATAAGCATTTTGGGATTATTTTATGGCAATTTGTAACAAAAGAAATAGCAAGTAGAGGGTATAATCATGTTAAAATCCTAACTTATCAACTCCCCCAAACTTAAACCTTTGCTTGTCCTCAAGCAAACAAAATACTACCCACCCCTTAAAAAGGCAATCCAAGAATTTCCAGCCATCCTAAAGTAACCTCAACAAGCATCAATTAGGACTAACAATTTTTTCCTCAATACGAATGAATCATTAATACATTTTAATCTTTTGAAAACTATGGATCAAGTGTGACACAGGAGCATCAAGGGTTGGAATCATTTCATCAAAGAGCATTTCTCAAATACCTTGATCATTGTGGGACCCAAACTCACACATCCTCAACTCTCCCTAAGCGAACCTCACCTTTTAGAGTAATGACACACAAACTGAGGTTGATGGACTTTTACTCATTTCTCTCACAAAGAAGGTCACAAGTCCGGCTCTAGGTACCATATGCTTGCCCCTTATGTAAGTATCCACTAATGTAGGTTCCCTTCAACTCAAGATCATATAGGGCTTTTGTAGAGCCATTGTAAAGGATTTTGGGTAAGGGTAGGATATGTTTTTGTTCAAGTGGGTTCAATCTTCCCTTGAGCACTTCTTTTGTTTCATTTTGGCACACTTTCTTGACTTATTAGAGTATTCACTTCTTTTTCAAGGGGTTAGAGAGACACACTGTCACTCTTTCTTATGCAATTCAACACATTTATCTTTTTTTTCTACTTTTTCCACATCCTTTTTCACTTTTGTTTTCTTTGAATCTCCTTTTTGTTCTTGTTCACATTGGTCTTTGTTTTTGTCTTTTCTTTTCTTTCTTTTTCATTGCCTTCCTTTTCTTTTGCTTTTGTACCTTTTACCACATTGTTTCCTCCCTCCCCCCCCAAACCTAGACATTTGTCATTTGCTCAAGGGAAGATTTGCGTGCAAAGAGAGGGTCTCATTAAAAATGGGTATAGGCTTGTAGCTTTCGTTCTTGAAAGAAAAAAGTTTAAGGCTCAAAAGGGTCAACTAGGGAATCATTTCATTAGTAGGTTGTGGAATTGTTCAACTTAGCATTTGGATCAAGGAGAGCCTATAATCACTTCTCAAGTTAAATTTCACCTAGGATTTTGCCTCAACAAACATTCGGGGCAAGTTCTAGACCATCGGCTCGGGACTTAGACTCACAATTTGAATTCTCACCACACAAACTCAAGGATTGCTAAAGACATCAAGTTGAGGGCCCACAACGACCTTAGTTATGATTCAAGCGCACAATGGTCCAACACGACCACATGATGATTGTTTGGTCAACACAAGAGTCTCAAGGCCACGACTTTCACCATCCTAAACACAACATTGTGTCTTTGACCATGGGATCAAAGGCAAATGTGTTAGGCCCAAGTGAAGCTTTGCCTGAGGTACCCTTAACTACGAAATATCAAAATCAAAAGAAGAAAATAAAAAATGGACTCAAACCCTTAAGAACGTTGTCACGCCATCTATCATTGGGAAAAGCCACCCGATTCGCACAATACTTTACCCTTGGAAAGAATTGTGACATTAAGAAAACCAAGGACTTATTGAAAATGCCAAAACCAAAACAAAATGCTACGGGCCTAACTACAAAGCTAAAAATGAAAAAAAATTAACAAAAATAGAAAAACCGAATGAATATGTACAATAGGGGAGTAGAATATACAACGGTGGATGAATATATACATAAAGTAGAGAAGTCGCCAAAATGAGAAATTATATACAGGCCAACTATCAAATCTAATAATCATAAAGTAAAAATCACATATATACAGTCATCCAAGTGTATCAAATAAAAAAAAATAGTAGGGCGCACCCCCACGAATAAGAGCTGGCATTCTCCCCAATGCCAACTACCAAAATAAGCATAAATCAGATAAAGGATATAGAATGGCTCCCTAAGCCTGATCCGTTTGCATGGGCTGCTCAGTGGTCCCCTGGTCCTTTGTACTGGCGGGAACCTCAGACTGGTTCCTGGCTTGTTGTCTGCTTCTGGGACAGGGGTCGGGTCATGGACCGGCTAAATATCTAGTGCAACACTAGAGGGACCCTCCTGAACCTGTGCTACCTCGATCACTACACCCTCACTTCTAGGAAGCTTCCTCTTCTTCCTTGGGTGGCTAGGTTCCTCCTCCTGCTGTGGCTGAGATATTGCTGGATCAAGGGCAAAATCCCCAAATAGCAAGTCTAAAGGCATCTAGTCTGCCAATAGCTTGTCAACGTCAGCTCGAAGCTTCTTCACCGACTCCCTCGATGCCCTTGACTTTCTCATCTTCTTATGTTCCTTAGCAAGATTCTTCAAAGCCTTACCATGTGAATCTACCGCCTTAGTCAAGGTGGTCTGAGTCTCTAAAATCTTCTCCTGGTTGTCCAAGAGTTTCTTCAATGTCTCCTCAATAGAAGGAGGAATCTGAACAGTGGCTGGTGCTGACTGGGCCTCAACTGTAGTAGCCAAGGTGGACAACTTGGATGTCGCAAATGACATCCGGTTGTTCAGACTGGCTAAAGACTGACTGAGCTGGTGGGCAATGAACCGATGAGTCTTTGATAAAGGGACTGCCAGGTTAGCTGAAGTAGAAGGGCCAACAACAGAAGAAGGACCCGGGGGCAAGTTCTCACCGGCAGTAGTACCAGGAATGGTGGAAGGCCCAGTAGAAAGATCTACCACAACTGGCTCCTCTGACTGGCCAGGTGGGGCGGATGTGGGTGGCTGGTACTTCTTTGACTTTGGGTTGTCTGAACCCAACTGGATATACCATGAATAGGGGGCCACCGGCTTTGTCTTGACATCAAAAAGTTTTTTCTTGACCTCCAAATACCTAAAGTACATGGACATGGTGTTAGGGAAAGGGTAGTTTGTGTTGGTCTCCCGTCCGACAGCAGAAATCACCCTCGAGATGATGTTACCCACATTGAGAGGAATCCCGACCATTATGGATGCCACAAGAACAGCCCGGGCAAGAGGAATTGTGTGATTATGGGTGGAAGGATCAAGTCTACTACAAACAAAAGCCAGCCAACCCTTAGCTTCAAAACTGAAGGTGTTCCCCAGAATCTTCTCCCCCGCTTTCAACCATTTTGGAACGGTGCCCGGGGCTGCCAAGTAGTTAGCCAACCAAGGACGCACTTCCTCCCCCATTGCTAGCTTAGCTAAATACTCCGATTTATCCTCCTCCTTGAACCCCAAGTAGTCATTCAAGGACTTCCCATCAAAAACCACCATTTTATCCCGCACCTTCGTCACCTTTGTGTCCTTAACTATATGAGAAACATTGCAATAGAACTCTTTCACCATATGCTCATTGGCATCAATACATCTCTCCTTGAAGTAGCTCCATCCATATCTAGTACGGAATTGCTCTTACACCTTTGGGTTGAGAGGTACAAGATCTTTGTCAATGAATGTTCTCTCCGGGATCAGCTTCTTCACGGGCCACCACTCTCTAAATTTGTGGAATGCCAACTCACTAACAAATCTGTCTACCCAGGCTTCAGGTTTCCTGGTTCGATCAACTCCCCAACTTGAGGCTCACCCCCTCACCATATCCTGCACTCTCCCCAGATAATGAAGTTTTGGGGGAGGTGGAGTATTGTTCATTACTTCTTGCTACGGACTCATCAGACGAATTCAAGACTACATTGACTGGTCTTTTGGATGAGGGTGAAGGTGGAGGAGTGTCATGTAATTTGAGTGGGTCAGTGATGTGAGTGGGGGCAGACTCTGAGGTGATGCTCCTGGATAGTGCATACTCACTCCCCGAAGAGTGAGAGGCAGCCCTATCAATAGCCTGTATTTGCTTACGGGTCTTTTTGATGTTTTCCCGAGCCTGGGGAGTGAGTTTAACAATTTTCTTTCCCTTACCCCCTCGGGAGGCACCACCTCTCCCGGGCTGTTGTGGTTGTTTATCGCCTCGTTTTTTAACCATGATCTTCAAAAAATACACGTCTAACATTGTTAGTTTAAGCACATGCAGTGAATTGGATGAATAACACAAGAGGGGAACACAGTTAATTTCATGACACAGAAATAATGTAGCAGAACAGAGGTGCGCGGACCACGCAAAAGAGACATGTGGTCGTGCTGGGGTAGCGCTGATCGCGTAAAACTGATGCGCGGCCGTGCTGAGCTTATATATCAAAATAGACCTCTCTGAATCTCTCCAACGCGGTCCGCACTAATATGGATCGCGGCCGCGTTGGGCCAGCGCGGACCGCGCAAGAATGCAATGCGGCCGCACTGGTAACAAGTTAAGCACATCGATCAATGGATGCGGACCGCGTATAAAGGACGCACGGCCGCACTGGCCATGAATTTTTAACTGAGTTAGGGTTTAACACTTTAGTCCATTTTTGATCAATTTTGGGTCCTATTTGTCCCTACTCAATTACTCATATAGAAATTTGTTCCCAGTGTTCAAAAACTAACACAAAAAAAACTAACCTAATCATTAAAACTAAGAAAAATGGGAAGAAATAAGAAGTTATACTACTGAGAAGCAACAAAATAATGAGAAACTAAAAATAATGAATGAAATTGCAAGATATGTTACCAGGAATGATGAGGAATCAAACTATTTGATGCAAATGTCTCAGATGAACAGTAAAAAATAGGCTAAGAAGACCAGAGTGCAAAAAGGGTAAGATGAGGCCTTGGGTCTCTATTTATAGAAAACCGTGGGGCCCTTCACTTGCCTACCAGCGCGGTCGCGCAAAAATGGTCGCGGACCGCGTTGGATTTATGTCCAGCATACTTAAATCTAGCTTCCCACGCGGACCGCACTGTTATGCTACGCGGCCGCGTGGGAAACTTCAGAGAGCATGTATTACTTGGTTCTCCCAGTGCGGACCGCACAGAAATGTGATACGGCCGTGCTGTTTACTTCAGACACTGGGACACCATTGCACAAGCCAGTGCGGACCGCACTGTTATGTAGCGCGGCCGCGTTGGCAAACTTCAGAGACTTGACATTTTGTGCTTTTGTTGTGCACTGCTTCAACATTATCCCCGCAACATCTCGCAAACCATTAGCCCAAAAATCCTAGTCTACAAAGAAAATCATAGAAATAGAAAAAGACATGGGTTGCCTCCCAAGAAGCGCCTGATTTAATGTCACAGCACGACGTATGTTACCATCATATCACTTCAAATGAATGAGTGCTACCACGTGGCTATCATCAAACTTTCCCAAATAATGCTTGACACAATGCCCATTGACCCGGAATACATCACCATTCTTGTTTTTGAGATGAAGAGTACCAAAAGGAGTCACAAATACCATTTCAGAAGGACCACTCCATTTAGATTTGAGCTTCCCCGGGAATAACCTTAACCGGGAATTGAAAAGAAGAACCATGTCGCCCACCTTGAATTCTTTGCCCCGAGCATATTTGTCGTGAAGGTACTTCATCTTGTCCTTATACAAGGACGAGCTGGAGTATGCATGAAATCTAAACTGATCAAGCTCATTCAATTGCTCCACATGGAGATTGGCTGCAACATCCCATTCCAAGTTCAACTTTCTCAATGCCCACATAGCCTTGTGTTCTAACTCCACCAAAAGATGGCAAGCCTTACCAAACATCAACCGATATGGAGACATACCAATTGGAGTCTTGTATGCCTTCCGATAAGCCCAAAGAGCATCATCCAATTTCTTCGACCAATCGGTCCTATTAGCATTTACCGTTTTGGACAAAATACTATTTATTTCCTGATTTGAGACTTCCACTTGACCGCTAGCTTGCGGATGACAGGGGGTGGTCACTTTGTGGTTAACTTCATACTTAGCAAGTAATGAGTCGAAAGACTTATTGCAAAAATGGGACCCCCCATCACTAATGATAGCACGAGGGGTGCCAAACATAGTGAAGATACTCTTTTTCAAGAATGCCACGACACTTTGGGCTTTATTGTTGGGTAGAGCCATGACTTCAACCCATTTTGAAACATAGTCCACCCCCACGAGAATATACGTGTTCCCACAAGAGCTCACGAACTGGCCCATGAAATCAATGCCCCAAACATAAAAAATATCCACCTCGAGAATTGTATTGAGAGGCATTTCATCCCTCTTTGAAATCCCGCCAGCTCTTTGGCATGCATCACATCTCTTCACCAAGTCACTAGCATCTTTAAACAACGTAGGCCAATAGAAGCCGCAACTCAAAACCTTTGACGCCGTCCTCACTCCCCCATAATGGCCACCATAGGGAGAAGAGTGACAAGCCTCCAATATATTCATTTGTTCACTTTTCGGTACACATCTTCTTATCACCCCATCCGTGCAAATTTTAAACAAATACAGATCATCCCAATAAAAATCCAAGCTATCCCACTTGAGTTTCTTCCTTTGGTTGGAAGAGAGCTCACACGGGACATTACCGGTTACAATGAAGTTGGCGAAGTCCGCGAACCAAGGCATATCACACATAGAAATAGAAAGTAGCTACTCATCGGGGAAAGTATCATTTATCTCAACACCATTGCATGGTCTCCCCTTTTCCTCTAGCCGGGACAAATGGTCCGCAACTTGATTCTCGCTTCCCTTCCTATCCACAATCTCTAGATCAAATTCCTGAAGGAGTAGCACTCATCTCATCAACCCTGCTTTTGAATCCTTCTTTGTCATCAAATACCGGAGGGCTGCATGGTCTGTGTGTATGATCACCTTTGCCCCCATAAGATAAGGTCGAAATTTCTCTATCGCAAACATAATAGCCAATAGCTCTTTTTCCGTCACCGTGTAGTTTCTTTGGGCCTCATTCATCATTTTGCTAGCATAATACACAGGATAGAACATTTTGTTGATCCTTTGACCTAGCACCGCACCTACCGCCACATCACTCGCATCGCACATAAGTTCAAAGGGATATTCCTAATTAGGTGCGGGAGTTGTGGTCAACTTGTGTTTCAATAGCTCAAAAGACTCCATGCACTTCTCATCAAAGATAAACTTGACATCCTTATCCAACAATTTGCAAAGCGGGTTCACAATTTTTGAGAAGTCTTTAATGAACCGCCGGTAGAACCCGACATGACCAATAAAACTCCTCACCCCTTTGACAGAAGTAGGGGGAGGGAGCCTTGAGATAACCTCAATTTTTGCCTTATCAACTTCGATTCAATGTTTTGAGATTTTGTGACCCAATACAATACCCTCTTGCACCATAAAGTGACATTTCTCCCAGTTGAGAACAAGATTGGTTTCTTCACATCTTTTCAACACCCTATCCAAGTTCACTAGACATTCCTCAAATGAATCCCCCACCATGCTGAAATCGTCCATGAAGACCTCCAAGATATCCTCCACCATGTCGGTGAAAATTGCTATCATACACCTTTGGAAGGTCGCCGGGGCATTACAAAGTCCAAATGGCATTCTAGAGAAAGCAAATGTGCCATAAGGACATGTAAATGTTGTCTTCTCCTTATCCTCCGGGGCAATAAGAATTTGATTGTACCCCGAGTAGCCATCTAGAAAACAATAAAAGGCCCGACCCGCAAGACGATCGAGCATTTGGTCCAAGAATGGTA
>MU723276.1:60069-87738 GCA_026770625.1 Nicotiana glauca
AACCTTGTTAAGCTTTCTATAGTCCATACACACTCTCCAACCTATAATCGTCCGAGTAGGAATCAACTCATTGTTGGCATTAGTGACGACCGTCATTCCACCCTTCTTTGGCACACATTGGACTGGAGAGGTCCATGAACTATCTGAGATTGGGTAAACCACACCGGCGTCCAAACACTTGATGACCTCTTTCTTTACCACCTCTTGCATAGCCTGATTTAATCATCTTTGATGTTCAAGAGACGGACTTACATCCTCCTCAAAAATGATCTTGTGCATGCAAAATGCGGGGCTTATCCCCCGAATATCCGCCAATGTCCATCTAATCTCCTTTTTGTGCTTTTGAAGAACCGCCAAAGTGGCGTCAACCTATATATTAGTTAGGCACGAGGAAAGAATAACAGGTAAAGTAGAATTTGAACCCAAAAACTCATACCTAAGGTGTGGAGGAAGTGGCTTTAACTCTAACACCGGTGGCTCCTCGATGGATGGCTTGGTTGGAGGAGTTTTGCGATTCTCTAGGTCCAAAGATAGCTTCCTAGGCTCATATGAATATGAACCCATGCCATGCAATGCATTCACGCACTCCACTCTACTGGCATCATCATTGACATCCATGTTAAGAAGCACAACTTCAAGAGGATCTTCAACATTCATCAATGCACTTGTGTCATCTACTATCACGACTGTGACAATGTCCACAAATGAACACACCTCCGTGCTATTGGGTCGCCTCATTAATTTGCATACATGAAATACCACTTTCTCATCACCCACACAGAATGTTAACTCCCCAGCTTCAACATTTACCAATGCCTTCCCTGTAGCTAGGAAAGGCCTTCCAAGAATGACCGGCACCTCAAAATCCCCCTCGCAATCCAATATCACAAAATCCGCCGGCAATATGAACTTATCAACACGAACAAGGACATCATCAATTATGCCCAAGGGATGCTTCATTGATCGGTCCGCCATTTGAAGCCGCATGGAAGTTGGTCTAGGTTGACCAATTCCTAGGGTCTTGAAAACCGAATAGGGCATCAAGTTAATACTAGCTCCCAAGTCACACAAGGCTTTAGCAAACTCCGCACTACCAATAGTGCAAGGGATAGTGAAAGCTCCGGGATCCTCAATTTTTGGGGCCATAGAATGAACAAAAGAACTCACTTGATGTGTCATCTTGATTGTTTCACACTCCATTGACCTCTTCTTGGTAACGAAATCCTTCATAGATTTTGTGTACCCCGGCATTTGTTCAAGGCCTTCCACCAATGGCACATTTATAGTAAGACTCTTCATCATTTCAATGAAATTCTTAAATTGGTTGTCTCCTTTTTGCTTTGCTAGCCTTTGAGGGTAAGGTGGAGGAGGCCTAGGCAAGGGTGCCTTGGCTTTGGGCACCACCGGCTCGGGCATATCAATCACGTGTTCCCTAGACGGGTTCATGACCTCTTGTGTGTCCTCCTCAACCTCATTAATATCAATCTGCACATCGTTGTTTGCATTGGGTTCCACTACATCCTCAACCACCAAAGGCATATCATCATCACACAACTCATCTTCATCAACCATAACTTGATTTTCTCTTGAGGCATGCACATCACCGCCTCTTCCACTTCGCGTTGTCACCGCCATCACATGATTGTTGTGCCCACCCTTAGGGTTTACTACCGTGTCACTTGGTAGAGCACCCTTTGGGCGAGTATTTAAAGATTGAGAAATTTGACCAAGTTGCACCTCCAAGTTACGGATGGAAGTGTTGTGTGAAGCCAATTGAGCATCGGAGTCTTGGCTCTTCTTCATCATTTGCTCAAACATAACCTCAATTCTCCCAAAATCATTTCCCGAAGAACTAGACCCTTGAGATTGAAACGGTGGCGGGTTGTTCGGTTGTTGAAACATCGGAGGCCTTTGAAAGCCTTGCCCCCGATTACCTTGACCACCATTGTTGTTCCACCCACCTTGACCATTGTTGTTGTTCCAATTGTTGTTGTTGTTTCCGTTCCAATTTCCACCATTGTTACCTTGATTCCCCCAATTGTTGTTTTGGTTATTCCCGTTCCAATTTCCACCACTTTGTTGTTGATTATTGTTATTCCAATTTCCGCCTCCTTGTTGATTGCCCCAATTTCCTTGGGGTCGCCATTGTTGATTTCCCTAGTTTCCTCTATTTCCTTGGTAGTTATTAACATATTGACAATCTTCACTTTGCTCATCATAGCACTCGTTCAAATAACCACCACCATCATCATAGTTATCATAGTTTCCTTGAGGTTGTTGCCCTCTTTGCCTTCTTTTCATCATATTCACTCCTTCCATGGCATTGACTTGACGCGGGTTTTGAACTTGTTGCAATTACGCCTTCACCAATTGGTTCATTGTTGTTGTGAGTTCGGCAATGGCTTGTCCGTGGTCATGCAACTCCTTATGCAAATATATGACATTAGGGTCACCTTGAGGAACTTTTGCCCGGCTTTGCCATGCCGAAGAAGTATTGGCCATTTCATCTAACACATCACAAACTTTATTGTATGGGAGCTTCATAAAATTTCCACCCGCCAATTGGTTCACAATATATTTGTTGGTTGTGTTGATGCCCCTATAGAATGTTTGTTGAATCATCACATCATTCATATCATTATTTGGACACTCTTTAACCATAGTTCTAAATCTCTCCCATATTTTGTGCAAAGGTTCTGTTGGCTCTTGTTTGAAAGCCAAAATATCATCTCGGAGTGCCGGCGTGTGACTTGGAGAAAAGAACTTGGCAATAAATTTGTCCGCCAATTGATCCCACGCTGTGATAGAATGATTATGAAACCTTTCTAACTAATCCAATGCTTTACCCCGAAGAGAGAACGGGAAAAGCCTCAATCTCAAAGCATCCTCTGACACGTTTGTTTGTTTACTCCCCCAGCAAGTATCTACGGACCCCTTCAAGTGCTTGTATGCATTTTGGTTGGAGGCGCCCGTAAAATACCCCCTCTGCTCGAGAAAAGTCAACATAACATTGGTGATTTGAAAATTCCCCACCTGGATTCGGAGAGGAACTGTGGCACTTGCATAACCCTGGTTTGGAAGGACTCTTGGAGCTACTCTTGGTGGAGGCGGAGGAGGGTCTAGTATGTTATCATTTGCATTGGCATTTGCATTAACATTTGCTTGGGCATTTCGTCCTCTCATTGGAGCTTTAGGTAATACATCTTCTTGTTCAAGATCCTCAACCTCCTCCCCCTCGACCACGTTGCCAAGAAGGTCATTTCTGTTTATAGCCATTTGTACCTGATGGATCGACACAAATAAAGTTAGAAAAAAAGAAGGAAATAGAAGCAAAACACAAAACTAGCTACACTAATAGTCAACACCGTAAGCTCCCCGGCAATGGCGCCAAAAAGGGATCGCTGCCAACTCGACCTTACACAATGATAGGAAGAGCGGGTGCTACAGCTTTTACCCGAACAGTGGTATCGGGGTCGATTTTTCCATAGAGACCTTGGAGTCGAGTCGCGTATCTGTCTAGACTAGGAATGCGTTTGTACTTCTAATTGCACTCCTATCATGTTTGGGGTTTTTATATTTAAAACTACTATTGTAATCTAAGGATTAGAGCTTAATTATGCTAAGAAAATATCGCTAAGTTGTATTAAGATAGAGAAAGGAACTAGGGTCGTGGCATCACCTAGGTGGTTAACTAATGGGTAGAAACTACTAATAATAGAATGACATATTTGGGATCAATGTTATAACCGTTGCACAATTGTACCCACTCTCACACCTCTCGGTAGAGAGAGCGATTTTGCCCAATTGACTCTCTCGAGACCAATTGGGTAGTCCAATTAGACCAAGCAACTAAGGTTTAAGTAGGGTGATTACTCTCTCGAGATTTAACCCGTTAATTGGGACTACCATTTCTCATGGGTCCATCCCAATTCCTTGTTGGGTCAATTTTTGGGTCATAGACTCTCTTTCTCAAGAAGAGTCAAAACCCACTAAGCTAGAATAACTTTTTGCAACCACCAATCCTTAATTAAAGCATAAAATTAACCCAAATAACAAATACACAATATCAATCTATCATTAAGAAGCAACACCCATCAGTTACCCACACTAGGGTTGAGGCACAACCCTAGCTAATGGGTTTAGCTAGACATTATTAAAGAAGAAACAGAAGGAATAGATGAAAAGCTAAGCATATTAATTAATTGCTGAAGTTAAACTACAAGAATCTATGAAAGAATTAGTGATAAAATGCCCAAGATAGGCTAAAACACGGTTCTCACGAGCGCAGCTCTTGTTTAGAATATATAACTTGACCTAAAAATGGTAAAATGTTCTATTTATACCGGGCTGGAAAAACTGGACAAAAATACCCTCGCGGGGTCAGCGCGGACCGCGCAAAAAGGTAGCGCGGCCGCGTTGGCTCTTGGACTCTTGAACTCTGCTCTCTGAAGTTGGGACCATGTACCGTGTAAATATGTAGCGCGGCCGCGGTGTGAAACTGGCGCGGACTGCGCAGAAATGGAGTGCGGCTGCGCGGACATATTTGGTCAAACTCCCAACTCTCTGAATCTTATTGGCGCAGACCGTGTATAAATGGAGTGTGGCTGCGCGGACTACCCTTGCGTTAGCCACTCTTTGAATCTCCTAGCGCGGCCGTGTGGCATATTAGTGCGGTCTGCGCTAGGTCTTCCTGTTCCTCACTTCACTTGGACTTTGACACTTGGCAGGTTTCACTCTGTTTTGAGCCGATCTTTGACATTTGTCAGCTTGTCGCCCAAACCTGCAATCAAGTGCAATTTGTAAGCATTTTGGGATTATTTTGTGGCAATTTGTAACAAAAGCAATAGCAAGTAGAGGGTATAATCATGTTAAAATCCTAACTTATCAACTAAGCTCCGTCTCCATCTGCATTTCCTGCATTGCATAAGGCTACTTTTCTGCCTTCCGAGACTAAGCTCTATCTCCATCTGCATTTCCTGCACTGTATAAGGCTACCTTTCTACCTTTCGAGACTAAGCTCTGTCTCCATCTGCATTTCCTGCATTGCATAAGGCTACCTTTCTGCCTTCCGAGACTTAGCTCTGTCTCCATCTGCATTTCCTGCATTGCATAAGGCTACTTTTCTACCTTCCGATGTTAAGCTCTACCTCCATCTGCATTTCCTGCATTGCATAAGGTTACTTTTTTGCCTTCCGAGGTTAAGCTCTACCTCCATCTGCATTCCATGCATTGCATAAGGCTATTTCTCTGCCTTTCGAGACTAAGCTATATCTCCATCTTGCACGGCTGAAATATCGCCACCTTTCATTTACGTCCTACATTGGCTGAAATATTGCCACCTTTTATTTATGTCTTGCATCGGCTGAAAGATTACCGCCCTCTGCATTTCATGGGCTGAAAGATCTCCACATTCATTTAAATTCTGCATTGGCTGAAATATCACCACCTTTCATTTACGTCCTGCATTGGCTGAAATATCGCCACCTTTTATTTACGTCTTGCATCGAGTGAAAGATCGTCGCCCTCTGCATTTCATGGGCTGAAAGTTTACCACCTTCTATATTTCATGGGCTAAAAGATTGCCAAGTCGTCCAAAGGCGTCATTGTTCGGAGGCACCATCTGCATAGCCCGAGAACGCCATGCCATGGCCTGAGGACCTCATTTCATCTTTTGCATATCATTATTCAAAGGCATCATAGTTTGGAGGCATCATTCTCATATCCAGAGAACATCATTTCATAGCCTGTGAATCTTTTATCATACGCTTCATGGCCCAGGACGTCACGGTCCGAGGACGTCATCCTAACCGTCCGAAGACAGCATTCATGGTCCAATGGGAACTTGCATCACGTTTAAATTTACGCACAATATATGTTGGTAATATTCGTTTGCAACTACACCGACTAGCAACAACCGTCTCAGCAGGAGCGTTCCCGCTCCGGTTCTCGCAACCTATCAGACTTTAGCCAGCCTTCTCAACTTAAACATCGCGTCCGTTCCTTTCGAAAACTCTATTGGCATATTCCGCCAATGGATCCTGAACTACATATGGCCTGATTCATGTAAGACCAGGGATGTGTAGTCAGCTCAAGGACCATAACTCTGTTAGAATTCTTTGCAAATCGTCTCTTTCGATCAAATTGGCCATCATATCTTTACCCGACAACTCTTTCATCCTTCCCGGGTAAAGAGGGGCAGCTGTTGATACCCAATTTTTTCCTAAGTATTTTTTATACCCCAAAATACTTTAAAAATAACATATATATGCATACATAAGAATACCCAAGTGTTTTGATATTTTCCCCAAATTTTTAAGGATTTTCAAAACCAATTTATTATCTATTTTAGAAGTGCAAAACCCAATAATTATTCCCAAAATTATCATTTTTGGTGAATAACTTATTTTATTCTTATATTTACATCAAAATATAATTAAGGTGATTTTTTATATTTTTACAAATTTATGTGGCATTTTAAAAGCTAAATTGTATATAATTGCAATTATAGCCTATTTTACAATTAATAGTATTTCATAATTGCAAAATTAGTCACAGTATTTTTTAATTAATATTTATGTATTATTAATTGGTTCAGTACTTTTAATTTTTCTTTTAAAATCATTTCCACTATTTTTATAAAATTAAATAGGAAAAAATAGCTATTTAATATATAGCCAAATTGGCTTTCAATTGTAGCCCAAATTTGGACCCCAAATTTGGACCCCAATTCCCAAGCCAATTTTAATTAAAACCCGACCCACACCCTCTTCTACCATGCCCGAACCCGGAACCCCACCTAACCATGTTCAATCTGGACCGTTGATCACTTAGATTAACGGTCCCCATTAACCCTTCCTTAATTAAACTCAAACGACCCACTAACCTAATTCACTCTTACCAAACCGCCGCCCTAGAATCCCCTTTCCTCTCTAATTCTCTCTGAGACCTAAACCTAACCCTAGCCGCCTCCCTCCGATTACCACCTAAAGTCGCCTGAATCCATAGCCTCCAAAGCCATTAAAGGCTTGTACCTGCCTCCTAAGACTCCTACGTGCTCGATTATCTTGGTTTCTAGACCAGACCTTGAAGAGGCTTGGCCCAGACCCTGTTTTATTCGAGTCCTTTGGCTTGACTCCGACCTTGCTCCGGCCGCCCATGGTTGTTTAAGCTTGGTTTTGGATGTCTCCTGCTTAGATCGTGACTTTCCAAGCCTTTCTCGCTATTTGGGGTTCTTCTGAAACCTTAAACCCTTCGAGGTTATTTTGATTCTTTTACATCCATTGTAGATATGTGTTTTCCTTGAGCTTCTGAGCATTTTTCCGAGATTTCCTTCAAAACTTTATTTTCAAAACCTTTATCTTTTCCAATTTATGATTTTGTTAAGTTATGTCAAAGCTTTTCTGATTTCTTTTAACATGTTATATCGTGTTTCTTATGTTATTCTTTACCGTTTTTCTTATGTTGTACTTCTACTGTGGTTTTATGTGTTTTCCTTTTACTGTGACCCTTTATGACGTTCTAGAACTTGCATGTGAAGAATCTTGGTTTCTTTTGAGGTTTATGAATGTTTCTTCTGAGGTTATCTACTATGTGGTTTGTCTGGTTCTCATCTCTAAATTGGTTTGATCTCGAAGCCCTAATTCTTTCGGACCTATTTGGGTTTCTGAAAATTGTTTCGTCTACTTGAAGTTGCTCGATTGGATTCAAGGTATTTCTTGTTTTAACTTCTGTTCCTTATGTGATTTGGTTTCTTGCAATCTTTGAACTAAGCTATACTCTCCAGAAGGTTCGTTTGCTTGACTCTTTTAGCATGCTTCTGATTACCCCTTCTCCCTATTACTGAATCAACCTATATGACTATCATGTTTCATTATCTACTGACTGCTTAGTTATTGTTACTGTTTCTCTTTACCCTGGTTTAACCTCGCATGCCTAATGTTTGTGCACTCTTTATGCACGCTGAATGTCCCTCTAAAATGACCTTAGATTTTGGACTAATTTGAGAACTCTTTGTGTAAGCCTGATTGATTCTTTCCTTGTTTTTCCCCGTTTGATTTGAGAACTTTCTTTAGCCTTTCGATTCCCCTATTTCTGACCTAGTTAATTGGTAATTTTGAATCCCTGATTCCTTGATTTACTATATGCTAATTGATTTACTGTGTTCTTACCTTATTTGGGATAATCGTGTATTTTAAAGATTCTTTCCTTAGTTAGACCCCTATGTATTTACCCTTAATTTCCTACATTACACAAGATGTTCACTTGATTACTTTCCTCAACTTCTTGTTGTCCATTACCGTTTGAGTTTAAACTCCTTAATTAAAGGAAGTGCCTATGTTGATTGATTGTAATTGATACATAGTTCCATAATTACCATGATTCTTCCCTTACTTCTGCCTATTTTCAAACTATAAATACCTGACCCTCTTTTCACAAACACACAACTGAATACACTTCAGACTTCATACTTACAATTTTCACAATCTCTTTTAAGTATTCTTTGTCGGCACTTTGTCTTTCACAAGACTATTGCTTCCTCTTTGCTTATCTCTTTAAACTGGTATGTCTTAACTCAATTCCCAGCATCATCCTAATGTGTTTACTTATAGTCTTTATATCTATGTCTGTTCCCTGCAGAGTTTGACATATTCATATGCTACTGTTTGCTTTACTTTCCTGTAAATGCTTGATCCCTACCCCTTACCCTCTATATGTTTATAAATGGGGATTCAGGGCATGGCAATATGAATTGTTGTCCATGAACTAAATTTTGACCCCAAGTAAAGGGTGTGTCAGTATGTTTCATTGTTGATCATGCCATTTGCCCACTCTTCCTTTGTCTTATGTTTCTGTTATGAATCCAATATCCTTACTTCCCTATATATGCTGAGTTAAAGTTTATGGTCTAGCAGCCTTTAAATGGCTGTCCATGTTTGAACCCGACTTTCAATAGGTCTTAACTCCTCAACTTGAAAATGACAAGTTGGTTACGGGTGTGCCAGCACATCAAATTGCTTGGCATGACCACCAGCTTACCATTTCCCCTTCGCCTGCACTTGCACTTACTCTTAGACTCTAAGTTCTGCCCCTCTCATATGAGCCTTGCCTTGGGACCTTGAGTTTTCTCTGAACTTGGACATTTGAGGGCTGGCTCTTCCACACTGCACTATAATTCTGAAATGATATTTGGGGTGTAAGCACTGCCTGGAGCTCTTGAAGCTCCTTGGAACTCTGACACATCCCAAATAAGAGAAGGCTTTGGAAATATGGATCTTTGGAAGTTGGTTTATTACATATGTCAGACTAGGGGTCTGAATTAGACCCTCCTTGGTTGGAATTTGGATTTTGAATGTAATTTTATTTATTTTTTAATTAATTCTGGTCGGTAATAATCTTGTAATAAACTGCTGGGGTGTTAGTAAAAAGGGAGGGTCAATCATGCACGCAAAGGAGTAGAGATCATGCCTATAGAAATTACTATTTCTAAAATTCTGATAATTTTTGAAATTCTGCATCTCATCTAGAGATCATGACTATAGGAATCACTATCTCTAAAGTTCTGCATTTTATACAAACTACTGAAATTTTGCACTTTCATATAGATACCATGTCTATAGGATTTTCTGCACTTTCCTATAGATAGCATGTCTGTAGGATTTTCTTCATTTTAATATAGATACCATGTCTATAGGACTTTCTGCATTTTTATATAGATACCATATCTATAGGACTTTCTGCAATTCTGCATATACATCCATCATTAGGCAAACTTGTTATAGGATTTGAATAATTAACTGCATATAGATAATATGCCTATTTGATCTCTGTATAATAATAATAGTGTTTAAAAAATCAGTAACACCTAGAAAGCATGCCTATAGGAGCTATTAATTAAAACTGAATCGCCAACTCGCTTTAAAGTTAGTAGAAATAGCGTTTAAATCCCTGCAGAACTTATGCCTTTGCAATTGACAAATTTTCGGCAATCAGTTTTACTTCTTTTTCGAAACGCATAAATATTATGCCTATAGGTTCCATTCAACACCTAGGCAAGCTTTAGGGTAATATTTATAACTGCATCAGTCTTTGATAATTACAACCAGCAGGAAGACCTAAGTCAGACTTCTTATCTGAAAATATATGATGAACCAGCGTGCCTTAATACTTAAGTTTAATTCAGACCTAATCAGTACGTGTATGACATGCTAAACTATATGCCTTTTCTCTAATTTGAGGAAGTTTGTTTGCGCCTTTTGACTGTTATGTGCTTCCCATAATTGACTTATATGTTTTTTGTTTATCGCCCTAGCCTTTTACCTTTTGAACTCTGAAAACCCAAAACTCCCTCCTTTTTTTGGGATTAGTAGTCCCAAATGCCTCCGGGACTGATAGGACTGGGATGGGTAAGAGCATGTGATAAGTAACGATACCATTTCGCGCTTTAATACCTTAACAAGGTGGGAAAGGGCAGATATGGATATGATGACCGGTGCGCTAATACCTCTTGTTGCTCTTCTTTGAGAAGTGATTACTGTGTATTGCATTGATGTGATCCATATTATTCACAAACCTAGGACCTCCTTCCCTTTATTTGTTTATGTTTATCTTTTTTTTTTAAAACTTGTCTAAAAATCATTTCTTCAAAAATTCTGCCTTTCTTTGTTTTCTTCAATCTATTTGCAAAACTTATGTGAGAAACCCCTTTATTTGAGCCTTAATTTTTTACTTGTAAAGTCATAATTGTAACATGGTCGGGACCACACTAGTGGATCTTGAGGGGTGCCTAACACCTTCCCTTCGAGATAATTTCTAGCCCTTAACCAAACTCTAGTTTCTTCAACTCAAACCATTCTTAAAGTGTCCTAATGCACTATAATCATTAGGTGGCGACTCTTCAATTCCAAAACCCAAGTCCCAAAAGGGAACGAGTTGTCCTCCCAAATGTCACAAGCCCGATTTTGCCATAGAAAAAGAGGGCGCGACATATGATATAACCCTTCGTGCTTTTACTCTCGTCCTTATCACGAAATCAATATAATCGGCATGGAATTGTACATCGTACGACATGGCATCACCCTTCGTGTTTTACACTCTTCCTCACCCAAACAATAATCTTCGACTGTCTAAATGAAATATAGAGGTACGTTTAAGGTACTGTCGATATACGATAAAATTTTGTACCTTTTCACCATAAAGTATTGAATATATATCGGAAGTTAGGCTTTGACAGTCAAATTTCGGGCAAAATTGGTAACTTCAAATGCGAAATTTTGCAATTCGTTATGTATGTTAAAAGCTATTTTTAAAGTATTTAAACTTACAAATATTTATAAACTTCGATTATGACTTATTAAATGGTGTCCAAGATCGGCTTTCTCTGCACTTTCCCCCTGGCTTTGCCTTTGAATTGGTCAGCTAGCTACTTATATAGCCGCTCATTCAAGCTTAAACTAAAAATAGTCAATTAATTTATATAATATCATTGTGTACCAGTAAGGAAAAGTAACAGTGAATCAGACGGCTATTTCACTATTACAAATTCGGGTTTTAGCGACCACAAAAAGATACCAACATTTGTCTGTATATGCAAATTACCGACCAAAACTCGTCCAAATAGGCTTGGTCAATACTTTAGTGGTGGCTTTTATATACCGACCAATGTTGGTCGCTAATTACCGACCAATGTTGGTCGCTAATTATCGACCAAAATTGGTCGCAAAGTTAAAGGGACCAATTGTGCAATTTAAAGAACATACCGACCAACTTTGGTCGGTAATATATTTTAATAGTTTAATGTTGCCAACCAAAGTTGGTCGATGTTACGTTATATTATTAATTATTAAAATTTAATGATTAGCGACCAAAGTTGGCCGATAAATTAAAATATATTATTTTCATAAATTAAAATTTAAAAGTTTGCGACCAAAGTTGGTCGGTAAATGTAAAATCTGGGTAATCCTTCTTCATTAACCGACCAACTTTGGTCGGTAATTATTAATTTTTTTTGAAGATTAAGCGACCAACTTTGGTCGCTAATCAGAAGAATATATATTTTTAATTAAAAACCGACCAACTTTGGTCCGTTTTTGGATTTTAATTTTGGCACAAAATGCCTGTTTTGGCAGCTACACCACCTGCTAGCATACCAAAATTCCTAAACAATTTAATAAATACATTAAAACTAATAAATTAAAGTTCAATAGAACTAAAAAATTCAAAACCAAGTTAATACTTATTACAACTAGTTCAGAACCGGTTCTGTTTGTCTAGTTCAAAGTATATACAAGTCAAGGAGTGTTATGTACAAATTCATCATCACCGTCTGATGAACTTTCATCTAAAAGACGATGTCGAGAAGGGTCTTGTGGAGGACGTGAAGAACGACCACGAGGTGTACGGGAGGTACGATCACGGGGAGGATAGAAGGAATGCTCACGTTCAAGTCGAACCTCTGGCGATGACTCGCCGAAGAAACGGAAAAGCTCCAGTAGATGGGAGAGTTCTGATCTGAGCTTGCTTGCCAAAGAATTGAGCATCTCTAACCTTTCTCTTTCATTGGCCGCTTCTATCTCGGATGTGAGCTTTATCACAGTCTCCTGCATAGCGGAGAGGATCACCCCATCAAGTTGCTCGCATTGTGAGGAAGTCCCTATTCCTTGCATTCCACACTTATAGCGTTGGAAATTTTTAGTAGGAAGACCGTATACCTTCCCCCATTTTGGACCGCCAGCAAACTGCATCCATATTTTTCAGCATCCTTGTCCGAAGGTTAGATTGGCTTGCCCGATTCACCAGTTGGCTGAGTGCGGATGAACTCCTCCATGTTAGTTTGGTAGTGACCCTATACGAAAAGTTATATTGAATTAGTAGTTCAAAATTTGTATAAAACTAAATTAAAATACTTAAAGAAAAGTAAAAACTTACATATACAATCGAGGACTAATCCTCGACCCACCTTTCTTGATCCCTCTCTTTCCTTTTGTTTACAATATGTGTCTCCTTGAATAACCTCCTCATGGTTCATTGGACGTCCCAACTTCTTTTTCCTAAAAACAAATTAATGTAGTTAATAAACTAAATAGATATAATTTGAAAATTAAAATAATTTAAGCAATTTCATTCCAATCTTCTTTTTATTGTCCCTAGGCTGACCGCACCTCCAGTGTACAAGGAGCCTCCCTTCTCAGATGCGTGAGCTTTCTTTACTTTTTCGCTCTTCTCCAAAAACTTTGCGGTAAGCCATTGCCTTTGCAAATCTTCCCATAAATTTTGAAGTAACCACTCAGGCTTATTGTTCTTCTTTCTAGCTTCAGAGAATGAAAGCGACAAATGCTTGCGAGCTTTGTGATTAAATTTGCAGCCACTTCTGCGCTATAGCGGTGTTCCCATACACACCTGCTCTGTATTTTAAAAGTTAAATATTAAACAAGAAATATCATAAATATCTTAAAAGAACATTTATACCTTAAAATGATTGAAAATTTGCTCCTTCAGCGATAATGGGAAATCAGACCAAGCCGCATAAGGGCCATCATAAAGCTTTCTGATGGCTTTGGTGATTATCCTTGTAGTCCTATTACTCGGGATGAACCTGCAATTTAACAATAAAAACACACTAATATCTTAGTAAAAACATTACAAAACAATAAATGCAAAAATAACAAATAACTCTTACCCATAACCCTCAAGGACTATGATGATTCTGCTATATTTATCATAATGCACCACCTCGTTATCATCAGCACCCTCGTCTGAACCATGTACATCAAAGGCATGTGTGTATGGTGTAGGGGGTCAGAGCTACTACCTCGCAGGTGAAGGGCTGAAATAGATGTAGTCGTTGATGAAGATGGTTGTGATCCATGTGACTGCGACATAGCTGGATAGACCTCAAGTGGCTGTGATACTGATGGTTGTGACCCAACTGGTTGTGATCCATGTGGCTGTGACATGGATGGATACGATCTATGCGATGCAGATGGCTACAATCCACGTGATCGTAATGTAGTTGGATTGTATGTCGGACGTACAGTCCTATGACCCTGTGATGAATGACCCGGTATCTGCATGAAGGTGTAGGGCTCGTGATCCTGTGGCAGCTCAGTATAGCCGTGGGGTGGAGGATAAGACATAGGCATCTCTGTAGAGGGTGGAAAAGAGGGAGTATCATTAACTACCCTCCTCTTTAGCTTCCTAGCCTTTCCTTGACCCTGAGAACCAGTAGGGTCATTGTTACCTTAACCCTTGCCTATTATCTGCACAATATAACACATATTTATATTGAAACATATAAGAAACTAGCTATAAAACAAGAGTTATTTAAAAACCCAACTAACTAAAGCTCATCGACGTATTTTCCTCGTCCGAGAATTCTTCGTCCTCACTTGTTTGAGCTTGATAAGTTGATTATTTGTCCTCATTTTCTATAATTGTTACTTCATTTATATCAACTTCTTCCAATTTGTATTCAGGATGTTCCAAATCATTTTCTAGCAGATCGTCCACTATTTGGTGAACAATGTAGATATCATTTTGATATGCAACATCTACCACATTCTCGACTTCCATCCTACCCACATGCTTAGTTTTTATTACAACCCCACCAATCAGACTTATTCCGCCGTAATGGATAAGGAGCATAATACACTTGCCTAACATTATGTGCAATTATGAAAGGATTATAGCGATCATACTCCCTCGTACGATTAACCTCAATTATGTTGTATTGATTGTGTACTCTTGTGCCTCTTGTTGGATTTGGGTCAAACCACTTGCATCTAAAGAGTATCAATCTTATATGGCCAACCTGTATATTCTCGTTCTATTATTTCTTTGAGCACACCATAATAACCAATATCTCCAACTTGGTTGCCTTTACTGCCTTGAACCCACAACCTGTTGTTGTTGTTATTTATATTTTTAGAGAAATCCTCTGTATGAAACTTATAACCATTTACTACGTACTTAGACATTGTTGTAACATCAAGTATAGGTCATATAAAGACCCGGCCAGTCATTCCATGAGTTACCACTCCGTTTAACCCATTTATGCTTCTTATTATTTCATTTATCGGTTATATGTGTGATCGGATTGGTTGGCTCGGGTTCGGAAAGGTTTTGGTAAGGTTTGAGACACTTAGTCTCTTTTGAGGAAGATTAAGTTGAAAAAGTCAACCGGATGATGACTTATGTGCTAGAGGGCTCGGATGTGAGTTCCGATGGTTCGGATAGATTTGGGAGGTGATTTGAGACATAGAAGCATGATCGGAAGGTGTTTTGGACGTCCGGAGTAGATTTAGGCTTTAATTGGCAAAATTGAATTTTTGGTGTTTTCCGGTTGATATGTGAAATTTTGATATAGGGTCGGAATGGAATTTCGGGAGTTGCAGTAGCTCTGTTGTGTCATTTGGGATTTGTGTGCAAAATTTCAGGTCATTCGAACGTGGTTTGGTAGAATTTTTTATCAAAAGCGTAATTCGAAAGATTTTTGGAAACTTAGGCTTTAATCCAATGTGATTTGGTGTCACACCTCCTTTTTCTTACACCCACCCCGAAGGATAGTGTATAGGAAAATTTATCTACTTTAAGTGACATTATTCGAAATGGGATTATTTAATGATCAGATTCGCCATTTGGGATAGTTTATTTGATGTCCCAAGACACCGGTTTATCTTGAATCCCAAATCGAGGAAGTTTTCGACTTTCCAAATGAAGTCTGCGAACCAGAAATTCTGACTAAGGAATTCGGTTAACCCGAGGGAAGGTGTTAGTCACTCCCAGATTCCGTGGTTCTAGCACGGTCGCTTAAACTATCATAATTGACCTATTACCTGATTTTAATACATGTTTCATCCTATGGTGCAATTTTAAATCATTTACCGCTTTGGATTAATTTTTAAGGAAGATTGAACGTCGTTTAAAACGTGTCTTTGAATCGCGTCACATGAAATGCACCCACAATCCGAAACACATTTTATTCAACGTTTTAGGATTTAATTTGGGTCACATGAAATGCACCCCCGAGTTTAAGAAGGTAATATTATTAAAATACGCGCCTAAAGTAACTACGCGTTGTTAGCTTTGCGGGGACCATAAAAATTTGCTAAATGACACGCCTCGATTTTTAAGGATTTAAAATTAATTAAATAAAAGCCATGCATTTTGAGATTTTATTCGGCACACCTCAACTAATTAAGAACCTAATTAATTACTTAAGAGGATAGGAAAATTTCTAATTCATTTTGATCAAGTGTATGAACCAAACTTTAGATTATGTAGTACAGTTCTAATCATACAAGCAGCCTGATTTTAAACCAAAATAAATAGCCATTCTAAACTTGCCAAACGATTTTGTCTTCACATTAAAGTATCTAATTATACTTTACCAATTAGTGATTTAAGTAACGTACAATAATCTTACAAAGAAAAATGTGCATATTTTAGCAAGACCTGGAAAATGAGAGCAAAGGAAAATTAGTTTATAACTTCATAAAGATTAGTTTGGGAGTAAACTACAACTTTATATAACAAAGAGTAGCACACAATTCTTGAAATTTGAAAAGTTGGTCATTTACGAAATTGACGTGTCGACAAATTTGCCAGCAAAATACTTCAAGATTTCAACATATTGCATAACATTTAATTAGCAATTACATTGAAGCTGAGATACACACCTCAATATCAAGAATCAAACTTAGTAGAACCAAACAAAGGCTAATAATAGCCACACACTGAAGCTCAGCTACTTGATGAAATACAGCAACAAGTAAAAGCTCCAAATCAATCAGATGTTGAAAGCAAACCCAGAAATCGACGCAACAAAAGAAAAATCGAAAAAAAACCAACAGTGATATTGATTTCGTAGCCGAGAAAAACGTTCAGAGACTACTCCTTTCTTTTCTTTTAAATCGACTTCCATCACTTTCGATTTTTCTTCATTCTTTGATGCTGTTCTTATTGTATTTTTAGCTATCCAGTCTCTTTCAGTAAAAAAAAAAATAGCTTTAGAAATGGGAACTCCGATCTGTGTAGTGAAGAAAAGGGAAAAGTTGCGCTAGGTCTAGAGATCTGGTGTATTTTTTCTATCGTATCTATTTAATGTGAGGGATTTAGGGTATAAACAGGGGAAATAGTTAATGGGTCAATGGTTTGAGCCTTTAAAATGGACTAGGAATTTAAATCAAATGGGTTGTTCTAAGCGCGCAGTCCGATTTTGATCTATAAAATGGCCCTTTTGCCTTTCTTTGCTTTCTTTTTTCTTTTCTTTGATTTTAAAATCCAATTAATTAAAATCCTAAATTATCCAAAAGTGAGAAATTAAACTAATGAGCTAAATATAAAAGCTATTTAATCCTAAATTAAAAGAGAAAAAATCAATAAAAGGAAAAAGTGTAAAAATGAAGCATTTTTTGTGATATTCAATTTTTATAAGACAAGTAACTATTGGTTAATTCTAAAAATGTAAAAATAAAGCTTAAATGCCATGCGTAATATTTTTGGTATTTTTCATGATTTAAATAAAACTTAAACATGCAAGAAAAAATGCAAGCAATTAATAAAATCTATAAAAATTCCTAAAAATGGTAAATAACTAAGGAAAAATCTATTTTCTTGGATTTTGTAGGAGTATTTCATATAGGGCAAAAATCACGTGCTTACAGCTGCCTCTCTTTGCTCGAAAACATGAAGAGTTTTTGGGCAAATATAAAGTGAGCAATATGAGGGATTTTTGCCCGTTTGAAACTCCATGAGAAACATTTTTTTGAAAGAATCTGACCGAACCTTGCTTCAGAGGTTGCATACATATCCTTGGCTATAAAGGAATCAGGTCAATGTAGTTCTGGAAGTTTTGGTAGCTGGGTCTACCGGGAAGCTGTGATTTCACAGTTGTTGCTGCTGTTTCTGCTTGCTGAGCTCCTTATTACACCAAAAAGGAAAATCAAAAGCTAAGCTAGCTAAGCCTATTAACTACGAGTTACAAGATTCCTATCTATAAATCTCTTGAAGCTTGATCTTGAGTCGTACCTGATTTTTGCTGTGGAATCCGACCTGAATCTTAATGCTCGCAAGCAACATGTGCTGGCTTTTTTTCCAGCTTTTGGATTAAAGGGGGACATGCGAAGCTTGTGACTTCAATCATATTTTGAGCAGTCAGCATCTTTGTCTGCTTCATCATTTTGAATTCACTTCTTTTTTGTTCCTTTTCTTCTTTTCTTTATTTAGGACTGAGATTCATTTTTGGTCATCTCGAATCTTGTGCCTCGAGGTCAAACCTGCTCAGACACCAAAACAAATAAACGAACGAAATTTTTCTGCCCCAATTTTCACCAGGAAAATTTTGTGAGTTATTTGCAACATAAATCTAAACTATTTCTTTGAAAGCAATAGAAATAAGGATTGTGTATCCTTGGGGGTAGGGAGTGAAGCCCTAAATTGGGAGGATTGCCAGGTTATGCTGGAAAGCTAACCGGGTTATGCCGGAAAAGAAAAAGGTCCTCGGATTATGCCGGGATTGAAATAAAAAAGACTCCTTGGGTTATGCCAGGGAGATCCACGGGTTATGTCGGGATTGAAAGAAGAAAAAGGCTCTTTGGATTATGCCAGGGAGGTCCACGAGTTATGCTGTGATAAGAAAAAAAAAAGGCTCCTTAGGTTATGCCAGGGAGATACGCGGGTTATGCCGGGATAAGAAAGAAAAAAGGCTCCTTGGGTTATGCCAGGGAGATTCGCGGGTTATGCCGGGATAAGAAAGGAAAAAAAAAGGCTCTTTGGGTTATGCCAGGGAGATCCGCGGGTTATGCTGGGATAAGCAAGAAAAAAGGCTCCTTGGGTTATGCCAGGGAGATCCGCGGGTTATGATGGGATAAGGAAGGAAAAAGGCTTCTTGGGTTATGCCGGGATAAGACAGAAAGAAGGCTCCTTGGGTTATGCCAGGGAGATCCGCGGGTTATGCTGGGATAAGAAAGAAAAAGGGATCCTTGAGTTGTGCCAGAGAGATCTTCGGGTTATGCCGAGATAAGAAAGGAAAAAGGCTCCTTGGGTTATGCCAGGGAGATCCGCGGGTTATGCCGGGAGAAGAAAGAAAGAAGGCTCCTTGGGTTATGCCAGTGAGATCCGCGAGTTATGCCGGGATAAGAAAGAAAAAGGGGTCCTTGGGCTATTTCAGGGAGAACCGTGGGTTATGCCGGAATGAGAAAGCAAAAAGGATCTTGAGTTATGCCAGGGAGATCCGCAGGTTATTCCAGGAGAAGAAATAAAAAAGGCTTCTTGGGTTATGCCAGGGAGATCCGCGGATTATGCCGGGATGAGAAAGAAAAAAGGCTCATTGGGTTATGCCAGGGAGATCCGCGAGTTATGCCGAGATAAGAAAGAAAAAAGGCTCCTTGGGTTATGCCAGGGAGATCCGCGGGTTATGCCAGGATAAAAGAAAAAAGGTCCTCGGGTTATGCCGAGGATAACTAGGGAATGGGGCCCTATGTTAGAAAGGATGCAGCTAGAGATTGGCGGCCCTATGCTACCATGATTTTTTTTTTTGGATTTTTCTTCTCTTTTTTTTTTCATTCTTCATTTTTAATTTTTTTTTAATTTTTAAGTTTTTTTTTTAAAAAAAGAGTAAAATGCAGGAAAGAATTTGAAGGACACTTCCCTTTTGGATTGGTTCCTTGCTGCAAAAGTGTTTCAGCACTTGCGCGTTTCTTTTCCCTTTTGGTTGCACCTGCTTCTTCCACGGTTGCTTGGATTGCACCTGTTTCAATTTTTTCAAATAAAGAACAATTATTAGTTTGAAACGGTGGTTGATTTTGTGGCCTTGCTTGTTTCGATTACTTGATCCCGACCCAGCTTCTTTTATGAAGATCTCAAACTGCAACTATTTGCTCCCTGAGGATCGATTCATTTCAGGCCCTGGAGAACCTCTGATTTTTTCAGACTTTGCCATGATGGTTGGTCGGTGGAACTCAACTTTCAACTTTATTTCGCCTTCGTAGGCCTTTCCTTTCTGATTTTCTTTTTTTCTTTTTTCTTTTCTTTTCTTCAGAACATTGGGGAACTTTTGGCTCCTCAAACTTTGCTGCAACGGCTAGTCGCGTGGGACTTAACCTTTTCCAACATTATTTTGCCTTCGTAGGCTTTTCATTTTTTGACGTCTTTCTTCCAACTTCAATTTCAGAGCATTTGGGGCACCTTGGCTTTTCAAACCTTTGCCGAGACGGTTAGCCTCGTGGGAGTCAATCTTTCAGCTTCATTTGCCTTTATATGCACTTTAATTTGATTTTCTCCTTCAAAAAGCTTTCATTTCGAAGCATCGGCCACCATGGCTAGTCGGGGTCGAATTGATGCCTATGG
Organism: Nicotiana glauca; assembly: GCA_026770625.1. Taxonomy (NCBI): domain Eukaryota; kingdom Viridiplantae; phylum Streptophyta; class Magnoliopsida; order Solanales; family Solanaceae; genus Nicotiana; species Nicotiana glauca. The sequence continues at coordinate 80,413 of MU723276.1, forward strand.
CGAAGCTGGGTGCCTTTTGCACATTGGCTCGTGTCAAACGAAAGCCCTGTAAATCAGTCTTGCTATCTCTTCTTTGCCTCAGTTTTGGCAGAGTTAGACCGAAAGGGATTCAAAGAAAAATAAATAATGGACAGGACAATGAATTTAAACGAGAGGTATCCCTTTCAGGGAAAGGAAAGAAGGACTTATCTGGAGTACATACGGACTTCAATGAACATGACATGCCTTTTGGACTGGACGCCTGATCTATTTAAACGATCCGACTCTCAGAAATTTATCACCACTTCTACTTCAAAATTCGAGAAACCTTGCCAGGATTATGTAAATGCCGATGGCTGTGAGGATCTTCTTTTCTATCAATGGGGCGCCCTTTTCGGGTTTTCACGAGCTGACCTCTCTCATTTATCTTCTCACCATCGCCTTATAGTGCTCTTTGCGATTTTTCACTAACAAGACTCTCTCATTTCAATTTCTCTACTTACCTCCGCCTTACGGTGCCCGTGTGGGTTTTCACCAATAAGACTCTCTTATTTGATTTCTCTCATTTCGTTGTATCAGATCCAAGTAACTCTATCCTCCCATTTTGAACATCTTTGCCGATTGATCAGAAGGACCTGAACATGGTTTTTGGGGTAAAAACGATTTGGGATTGAGTTACAACTTCAGAACTTTCCGGACGAAACCATCACCGAATCATTATAACATCTGCCCCAGTTTCACTTTTTGGGGGACTCTGGATTTTTGTTTTTGTGTGACTAAACCCCAGAGAGAGGCTGCCTACGTATCCTTTTGGAATCAAGTCGAACGTAGTTCAGGGAACTTTTGTTTTTGATTTTCTTTTGTTTTTTTTCTGTTTTTTCTTCTTTTGTTTTTCCGTTTTGTTTTGTTTTCTCTTTTTTTTCCTCTTTCTTTTTATTTTCCTTTTTACTCTTTTTTTTATTTTTCTTTTTCATTTCAATTTCTTTCTCTTCTTTTTTTCTTCATTTTATTTTTCAATAACACTTTCAGGTTTCAAAGAGGGTAATCAAAGAAGAGTAACCTGCTCAAATGGGTTTGCAAAGGGTTGATAGTGTCATTGGTAGCAAGAATGAAAGACTTTGTCATCCTAACCAGAGAATATTAGAACTATATGGAGGATCCAACATAGTACATTTGACTGCATTTGCATTGAAAGTTATATCAGGGACATTTCCTTCGATGTGTCCCAAGTACAGCGCACTCTTTTGGTAGTACTCTTGTTGCAATGTATGGACCTTTCCAATTCGGGAACCAATTTTCCTTCAGTTATTCCAACTCTTTGTTTTATATCCTTAAGCTAATCTTCATCGCGACCCAATTCTTGATTCATTATTTCGAGGTCTGACAGTGTTTTAGGATCCGGGCATGAAGTCCGCAAGCATGTCGTGTTATTGAAATCTGCATTTAACAGAACTAAAAAGAGAATGAGAAAATTGACAAGATTAAGAAAATAGACATTCCTGGAAAATAAAATATTAATTTCATTTTATTTTTTGATTTTTTTTTACTTTCAAAAGATAGAAGGGTTATTATAAAAAATAAGACAATAAAGTAAAACATCTGGATCACACCCTAAGATAATCCGGATGCAGAAAGGATAGCAAGACTGGCTACCGAGACTCTCGTCTGATGGGAAACTTTCAGGCTTGGAAACCGTTTTTTGGCTTTTCTTCTGTCTCGGCAATGGCTGCAATTGCCTTCAGTACCAGATCAAATTCCTCAGCTTCATAGATCATTCCGACTATTGGCCAGATGTTGTGGGCAGGCAACAGACTGTTCATCCCACCAGGAGCTTCTTCTTCTCGAAAAATAATTCTTTCAGCTTCAATCAAATCTTCAACTGCCTTTTTGAGGGTCCAACAGTCCTCCGTACTGTGTCCCACTGCTCCAGAGTGGTATTCACATCTAGCATCAGCTCGGTGCAAAGGGGATCTCGGGGTTTGGACGATTCGAGGCCACTGGCTGCAATAGATCTAGCTTGATTAGCTTTTGGAACAAGCTTGAATATGATTCACCAATAGGAGTGAACTGATTCCTTCTGAAAGGCTTTCTTGGCCGAGGATTGTATTGGGGATCATTTGGTTGAGGATTATATGGAGCTTGGTAAGGATGGGCATTTCTGGGAGGTGGAGCTCGATTTTGTGTATAATGTTGTGGGTGTGTGTAAGATCGCGCATAGGGAGGCGGTGGCACATCATAAGCATCATCTTTAATGGGATAATAGTGTGGTAGGATGATAGGAGGCACATATGATTGGCTGAATGACCTGTGGGCCCCCTCGAGCTTGACACCATCATGGATCCCTCTTCAAACCCATTCTTGTTCATCAAACCCTCCAAACCATTCAAAGCAACCTGTGATGTGGTCTTAAAGGAAACATGACTCAAGATTCGGCCCGTTTTTAAACCGTTCTCAACCATTTCCCCAATTTTGATAGCCTCAGCAAATGACTTTCCCACAGTAGACATCATGTTCTGGAAGTAGTCAACCTCTTGGGCCTGCAGAAAGACCGTGACCATTTCAACTTCGTCTATTGGAGTCTTTACCCTTGCAGCTTGCTCACGCCATTTGACAGCATACTCGTGGAAGCTTTCCACATTTTTCTTTTTCAAATTGGACAATGTGTTTTTGTCTGGAGCGATTTCCACATTATACTAGAACTGGCGAACAAAATCTCTGGCCATATCATCCCACACGTGCCAATGGGTAATTTCTTGATCCATATACCACTCAGAAGCGATTCCGGTGAGGCTTTCCCCAAAATAGGCCATTAGCAGCTCCTCTTTTCCACCAGCAACCCTCAACTGGTTATAGTATCGTTTCAGATGAGCGACCAGGTCTCCGTACCTGTTGTACTTTTCAAATTTTGGTATCTTGAAGCCAGTTGGAGAGTGGACATGGGGAAACATATAGAGGTCAGAGTACGAGACACTTTTCTGACCACTCAGACCTTGCATGTTTTTCAAGTTTTGTTCCAGGCTCTTCATCTTCGGAGGTTGAGTGAAGGGGTACGGGGTCGCATATGCTATTTCTGATTGAAGCTGTGGTCCCTGAAAGGTGAACATTGGAAGCGGTGCCCTTGAAGCCGGTGTCTGGGGCCGACCACAGAAGGCATGCCAGGATCATTAGAGGGAATTGGAAGGTGCCCACATGGAATGAGCGAGTTTGGCACAGGGGTGTTGGTAACCTCACCTGACTTGGGGGTCAACTTAGGCAACCTAGGGATTGCACTTGGCGGTTCCATACCATTAGACCAGGCATCCCACATTTCCATTATGCGGAGACACAACATCTTATTCTCTTCAGCAACTGTTGATTCTAGCTGCATAATAGCCGATGCCAGGCTATCCTCAGGATTGGCGATTGGTAGATTGCTTGCGGAGGCCATCTGTGCCTTTGGATTTTGTGAAGGAGGGGAGGCTAGAATACCAACAAAACCAACCAACCAACCAACATGCAAGCTGAATCAAACAAATGCGCAAGTAGCACGTAAGATTCACCAGGTTTTGGTGGTTGGTTTTGTTGGTAGTCTAGCCTCCCCTCCTTCACAAAATCCAAATGCACAGATGGCCTCCGCTACCAATCGTCAATCTTGAGGATAGCCTGGCATCAGCTATTATGCTGATAGAATCAACAGTTGCTAAAGAGAATAAGATGTTGTGTCTCCGCATAATGGAAATGTGGGACGCCTGGTATAATGGTATGGAACCTCCAAGTGCAATCCCTAGGTTCCCTAAGTTGACCCCCAGGTCAGGTGAGGTTACCAACACCCCTGTTCCAAACTCGCTCATTCCATGCGGGCACCCTCCAATGCCCTCTAATGATCCTGGCATGCCTTCTGTGGTTCGGCCCCAGACACCAGCTTCAAGGGCACCTCTTCCAATGTTCACCTTTTAGGGTCCATAACTTCAATCAGAAATAGCATATGTGACCCCGTACCCCTTCACTCAACCTCCGAAGATGAAGAGCCTGGAACAAAACCTGAAAAACATGCAAGGTCTGAGTGGTATGGGCCTTTAAAATGGACTAGGAATTTAAATCAAATGGGTTGTTCCAAGCTGGCCCAGTCCGATTTTGAGCTATAAAATGGCCCTTTTGCCTTTCTTTGTTTTCTTTTTTCTTTTCTTTGATTTTAAAATCAAATTAATTAAAATCCTAAATTATCTAAAAGTGTAAAATTAAACTAATGAACTAAATATAAAAGCTATTTATTCCTAAATTAAAAGCAAAAAATCAATTAAAGGAAAAAGTGTAGAAATAAAGCATTTTTTGTGATTTTCAATTTTTATAAGACAAGTAACTATTGGTTAATTCTAAAAATATAAAAATAAAGCCTAAATGCCATGCGTAATATTTTTGGTATTTTTCATGATTTAAATAAAACTTAAACATGAAAGAAAAAATGTAAACAATTAATAAAATGTATAAAAATGGTAAATAACTAAGGAAAAATCGATTTTCTTGGATTTTGTAGGAGTATTTCATATAGGGAAAAAATTATGTGCTTACATTTGGTTGATTTGATATTTTGTGAGGCTTTGAAGATTGGTATAAGTTTGGATGGTAGTATGTTACTTGTTTGTGATTTTGGTTGAGGTCCCGGGAGCCTCGGGGTGATTTCGGATGGTTGGCGGAAAGTTTAGAAATTGGTTTTGGCAGCTGAAGATGTTCCATTGCTGTCATAACCGCACCTGCGGCTAGGGGACCGCAGGTGCGATCTCGCGGAAGTGAGTTTGGAGTCGCAGAAGCGAAAGGAGCCAAGAAAGGTAGGAACAACAGAAGCGACTGAGGAACCACACATGTGATGGCGCAGGTGCGGAGTGTGCATTGTAGATGCGGAATTGAGGATTTAAGTGAGGACCGCAAATATGATGTCTTGGACCGCAAAATCGGTATCTGGACCACATGTGCGAAATGCCTGGGCCAGAAGGTATAAATTATTTCCTTTGCGAATTTTTGGGTTATTCCACCATTTCTAAGTTAGTTTTAGAGCTTTTTGGGAGTTTTTGGAGAGGGAATCAAGGGATATCATTTGGAGGTAAGATTTTTGAACCTAAAACTCGTTTCTATGGTATTATTTCACTGGTTAGAGCTGTAATTATAGAAATTTATAGTTAAAAATTGGGAAACTAGCGCTTGAGAATTGGAGACCAAGACTTAAGGATTTGAGGGGCCGTTTGTGGTTAGATTTTTGGATGTTTGATATGTATGAACTCGTGAGGAGATAATGAACCTATTGATGTAAATTTTATCGAATTCCGAGATGTGGGCCCGGGGGTTGAGTTTTGGTTAATTTTGGGATTTATGTTGTAAATTGATTATTTGCGCATGGGCGTTATTCCCTTAGCACATTTTGATGTCGTGATTCTAATTTGGATAGATTCGACGCGAGTGGGGCCGATTCAAGGGGCAAAGGCGTCATGGGCTAGAGTTTGGACCGAATTGAGGTGAGTAATGATTTTAAATATTTTCTTGAGGGTATGAAACCCAGGATTTCACATAATTGTGCTATATTGAGGTGACGCACATGCTGGATCACGAGCGTAGGGTCACGCACCATTGGGGATTGTGACTTAGTCCTTCCCGAATGACTGTTTTACCGTGTATTTGAATGAAAACTGTTTGCTATCACCATTGTTGGCCCAAGTTCAGATGAAGTTTTGAAGATTGATAAAATGAACTCAGTCATGAACCAGGTCCATCATGTGAAATTCAATGTTGATATACTTACACATGTGACATATGTGTGAAGAAAATAAGTCTCAAGGATTAGCAACAATATCTTCTAAGTTGATCGAAAAGGTTGCATAGGATAAGAAATTGAAGTCTCCTTATGTGAAGAGAACTAAATCCGGATTAAGGATAAGGATTGGAGTTTGTATTGTGCTAGGACTAAAATTCGATGAAGGATCGACAATTGAGTCTTAATCAAACTCAGATTACTAACTTTATAAATAATAGTGATTGTTCTCTTTTACAGGAATTGCACTTACGCAGAAGTTAATCTAAATTGAGAGCAAAAGAGCTAGGCGATTTTGCAAGCAATTAGTGTGATTCAAGTGTGCAAATCTGAAGCTACATGAACCAGAGTGAAGAACCAATTCTATTGTCGCTTTCTTTATTTCTAGTTCAATTGTAGTACGTGTTTTCATATTGTACCTTTCAGCTTTATCTAGAAGAAATTGTATTAGGTACTTTGAGTATTCAAGTTAGAGTTAACTTGAAGGTGTCGCAACGATTGAGGCTGTGTGCTACACTGCGGTTAGAGTTTAATCCTTAGGTTTACAAGAGTTTTGTAAATGATGTTTTGGCTTAGTGATTTTAGTGGAAGTTTGGGAAAATCCTACTGAGTAGTAGGTCGTATTTTTTTCACCTTTTAAGCCATGTGTTTTCCACATAAAAATCTCTGTGTTCTTTATTTTATGCACTCTTAGTTCCGCAAATAGTCAAAGTAAGTACATCTAGAAGAATCAGGTTCTTCTAGTGCAAAAATTAGGTATCACATAAATCACCCCCTATTGTGTGGTATTGACGTTTAGAACATCAATTGGTATCAGAGCAGGTTATCCTTGAAGAGGCTAACACCTTAGGAGAAGATCAACAATAAGTGCACCACCTGGGAACTAGGAAGGGCAATCCACTGCCAGGCCTCCACTTTCAATGGTCAGTATTAGTCTTGGTGGAAGAACAAAATGAGAGATCACATTATAAGGGAAGATTATGAACTTTGGGACATAAGCACTTATGGTTGTCACACCTCTTTTTTTACTACCATATCCGCAAGGGCGTAGAGGGGTTTTTTCCAATTTAAGGACAGTCGGAACGAGATTAGTTATTTAAAATTTTTAGAGTCGCCACTTGAGAATATAAGGGTGTCCCAAGTCACCGGTTTAATCCCGAACCGAGGAAAGTTTGACTCTGTTACAGTTTGCGAACTAGAAATCCGGATAAGGAATTCTGTTAATCCGGGAGAAGGTGTTAAGCACTCCCGAATTCCGTGGTTCTAGCACGGTCGCTCAACTGTTGTATTTGCTTTTATCTGATTTCCATATATTCTGATTATGTGCATTATTAATATTCCTCTTTATCTATTTTAAGGAATTGTAACGTCGTGAAAATGCATTTTTTAACCACACTGTACCAGTACACTTATGGCTTTAAATACATTTTGACTTCGTTGAGAGTAAGATTTGGGTCACATAAATGTGCACATGTTTTAGGAAGGTAATATTATTACTAATCGCGCCTAAAGCACCTACGTGTTAATTAACTTTGGGAAAGACCGCGAAATTCGCTAAACGGTCCATT
>MU723281.1:12024-25057 GCA_026770625.1 Nicotiana glauca
TAGTGCCTCCATTTCATAGTCGCCTTTTGCCAACATTAGGGTTCCAAGGCCTGATTTGAGTTTTTAGACAGAGGGCCTCCATTCCCTAGTTGCTCTTTAACCAATATTAGGGGCTCCAATCTCGGAGTTGAGTTTTTAGACATACGAACTCCATTCCCCAGTCGCCTTTTACCAACAATAGGTCTCCAATCCCAGAGTTGAGTTTTTAGTCATTGCGCCACAATTCCCTAGTCGCCGTTTTACCAACATAAGGGCTCCAATCCTTGAGTTGAGATTTAGACATAGGGCCTCTATTCCCTAGTCGCCTTTTTACCAATATTAGGGCTCCAATCCGTGAGTTGAATTTTTAGACATAGGGCCTCCATTCCCTAGTCGCCTTTTTACCAACATTAGGTCTCCTATCCCTGAGTTGAGAATTTTATACATAGGGCCTCCATTCCTGAGTCGCCTTTTCACCAACATTAGAGCTCCAATCGCTGAGTTGATTTTTTTTTAGACATAGGGCCTCCATTCCCTAGTCGCCTTTTAACCAATATTATGTGCTCCAGTCCCTGAGATGTGTTTTTAGACATAGGACCTCCATTCCCCATTCGCCTTTTACCAACATTAAGGATCTAATCCCAGAGTTGTGTTTTTAGACATAGGGCCTTCATTTCCTAACCGCCTTTTACCAACATTAGGGCTTAAATTCCTGAGTTGAGATTTCAAACTTAGGTCCTCCATTCCCTAGTCGCCTTTTAGCCAACATTAGGGCTCCAATCCCTGAGTTGAGAATTTTAGACATAGGACCTCCATTCCCTGGCTGCCCTTTGCCAACATTAGGGTTTCAAAGCCTGAGTTGAGTTTTTAGGCATAGGGCCTCCATTCCCTAGTCACATTTTAACCATTATTAAGGGTTCCAATCCCTGGGTTGAGTTTTTAGACGTAGGGCCTCCTTTCCCTAGTCACCTTTTACAAAAATTAGGGCTCCAATCCCTAAGTTTAGAATTTTAGACATAGGGCCTCCATTCCTTAGTCGCCTTTTGCCAGCATTAGGGTTCCAATTCTTGAGTTGAGTTTTTAGACATAGGGCCTTCATTCCCTAGTCGCATTTTAACCAATATTAGGGACTCCAATCCCTGATTTGAAAATTTTAGATATGGGGCCTCTATTCCCTGGTCACCTTTTCACCAACATTAGAACTCTATTCCCTGAGTTGAGTTTTTTTAGGCATAGGGCCTTCATTCCCTTGTCCTTTATACCAACATTAGGGCTACAATACCGGATTTGAGTTTTAAGACATAGGGCCTCCATTCCAAAGTTTTCATTTTACCAATTTTAGGGCTCCAATCTTTGAGTAAAGATTTTAGACATAAGGCCTTCATTCCTTAGTCGCCTTTTTACCAACATTAGGGCTGCAATCCATAAGTTGAGTTATTAGACAAAGGGCCTATATTCCCTAGTCGCCTTTTTACCAACATTAGGGCTCCAATCCTTGAGTTGAGTTTTTCGCCTTTTTACTAATATTTGGACTCCAATCCCTGAGCTGAATTTTTTGACATAAGGCCTCCATTCCCAAGTTGTCGTTTTACCCACATTAGTGCTCCAATCCCTGAGTTTAGATTTTAGACATAGGGCCTCCATTCCCTAGTCGTCTTTTGACCAACATTAGGGCTCCGAATCCCTTAGTTGAGTTTTTAGACATAGGGCCTCCATTCCCTAGTCGCCTTCTTACCAATATTAGGGTTCCAATCCCTGAGTTGAGATTTTAGACATAGGACCTTCATTCACTAGTCGCCTTTTTTCTAAAATTAGGGCTCCAATCCCTGAGTTGAGATTTTAGACATAGGTCCTCCATTCCCTAGTCTCCTTTTACCAACATTAGGGCTTCAATCCATGAGATGAGTTTTTAGACATAGGACCTCCATTCCCCTTTCGCCTTTTACCAACATTAAGGATCTAATCCCAGAGTTTTGTTTTTAGACATAGGGCCTTCATTTCCTAACCGCCTTTTACCAACATTAGGGCTCAAATTCCTGAGTTGAGAATTTATACATAGGGTATCCATTCCCTAGTCGTCATTTTACCAACATTAGGGCTTCGATCCCTAATTTGAGTTTTAGACATAGGGCTTCAATTCTCCAGTCGCCTTTTTAGAAATATTAGGGCTCCAATCACTGAGTTGAAAATTTAGACATAAGGCCTCCATTCCCTAGTCGCCTTTTACAAACATTAGGGCTCCAATCCCTGAGTTGAATTTTTAGACATAGGGTTTCCATTCCCTTATTGACTTTTTACCAACATTAGGGGACCCGATCCCTGAGTTGAGTTTTCATACATAGGACCTCCATTCCCTAGTCGCCTTTTACCAACATTAGGGATCCAATCCCTCAGTTGAGTTTTTACACATAGAGCCTCCATTCCATAGTCGCCTTTTACCAACATTAGGGCTCCAATCCTGGATTTGAGATTTCAGACATAGGTCCTTCATTCCCTAGTTGCCTTTTTGTCAATATTAGGACTCCAATACCTGTGTTGAGAATTTTAGACATAGGGCCTACATTCCCTAGTCGCCTTTTTCCAGCATTAGGGTTCCAATGCCTGAGTTGAGTTTTTAGACATAGGGCCTCCATTTCCTTGTTGACTTTTAACCAACATTAGAGGCTCCAAACTCTTATCTGAGTTTTTAAACATAGGACCTCCATTCCCTAGTCGCCTTTTACCAACATTAGGGCTCCAATCCTGGAGTTGAGTTTTTAGACATAGGGCCTCCATTCCCTAGTCGCCTTTTACCAACATTAGGACTCCAATCCATAAGTTAAGATTACAGACATAGGTCCTCCATTCCCTAGTATCCTTTTTACCAACATTAGGGCTCCGATCCCTGAGTAGAGTTTTTAGACATAGGGCATTCATTCACGAGTCTCCTTTTACCTACATTAGGGATCCAATCCCTGAGTTTTGTTTTTAGACATAAGGCCTCTATTTCCCTAGTCTCTTTTTTACCAATATTAGGGCTCCAATCCCTGAGTTAAATTTTTTGACATAATGCCTCCATTCCCTAGTCGCCGTTTTACCAACATTAGGGCTCCAATCCTTGAGTTTAGATTTTACACATAGGGCCTCCTTTCACTAGTCGCCTTTTTACCAATATTTGGGCTCCAATCCTTGAGTTGACTTTTTTGACATAGGTCCTCCATTCCCTAGTCGCATTTTTACCAACATTAGGGATCTAATCCCTGGGTTGAGAATTTTAGACATAGGGCCTCCATTCCCTAGTTGCCTTTTCACCAATATTAGAGTTCCAATCTCGGAGTTGATTTTTTTAGGCATAGGGGCTCCATTCCCTAGTCACCTTTTACCTATATTAGGGCTTCAATCCCGGAGTTCAGTTTTTAGACATAGGGTGTCCATTCCCTAGTCGCCTTTTACCAACATTAGGGCTCCAATCTCTGAGTTGAGTTTTTAGATATAGGGCCTCCATTCCCTAGTTGACTTTTTACCAACATTATGGGCTCCAATCCCTGAGTTGAGTTTTTAGACATAGGGCGTCCATTCCCTAGTCGCCTTTTACCAATATTAAGGCTCCAATCCCTGAGTTGAGATTTCATAAAGAGGTCCTCCATTCCCTAGTCGCCTTTTTGACAACATTAGGGCTCCAATCCCTGAGTTGAGAATCTTAGACATAGGGCCTCCATTCACTAGTCGCCTTTTGCCAGCATTTGGCTTCCAATGTCGGAGTTGAGTTTTTAGACAAAGGGCCTCCATTCCCTATTCGCCTTTTAACCAATATTAGGGGCTCCAATCCCTTAGTTGAGTTTTTACACATAGGGCCTCCATTCCCTATTCGCCTTTTAACCAATATTAGGGGCTCCAATCCCTTAGTTGAGTTTTTACACATAGGGCCTCCATTCCCTAGTCCCTTTCTACCAACATTAGGGCTCTAATCCCTGAGTTGAGTTTTTAGATATAGGGCCTCCATTACCTAACCGCCTTTTACCAACATTAGGGCTGCAATTCCTAAGTTGAGATTTCAGACATAGGTCCTCCATTCCCAAGTCGTCTCTTTGCCAACATTAGGGCTCTAAACCCTGAGTTGAGAATTTTAGACATAGGGCCTCTATTCGCTAGTCGCCTTATGCCAACACTAGGATTCCACTGCCTGAGTTGAGTTTTTTTAGACATAGGGCCTCCATTCCCTAGTCCTTTTTTAGCAACATTAGGGCTCCAATTCCGGAGTTGAGTTTTTAGACATAGGACCTCCATTCCCTAGTTGTCGTTTTACCAACAATTGGGCTCCCATCCCTGAGTTGAAATTTTAGACATAGAGTCTCCATTCTCTAGTCACCTTTTTACCAATATTAGGGCTCCAATCCCTAAGTTGAGTTTTTAGAAATAGAGACTCCATTCCGTAGTTGCCATTTTTTCAACATTAGGGCTCCAATTCCTGAGTTGAGATTTTAGACGTAGAGCCTCCATTCCCTAGTCGCCTTTTTACCAACATTAGGGATCCAACCCCTGAATTGAGGTTTTAGACATAGGGCCTCCATTCCTTAGTTGCCTTTTTACCAACATTAGTGCTCCATTCCCTGAGTTGAGAATTTTAGACATAGGGCATCCATTCCCTTGTCTTGTTTTCACCAAGATTAGAGCTCCAATCCCTGAGTTGAATTTTTTGACATAAGACCTTCATTCCCTAGTCGTCATTTTACCAACATAAGGGCTCTAATCCCTGAGTTGAGATTTTAGACATAAGGCCTCCATTCCCTAGTCGCCTTTGTACCAATATTAGGGCTCCAATCCGTGTGTTAAGTTTTTAGACATAGGGCCTCCATTCCCAAGTCGTCTTTTTACCAACATGAGGGCTCCAATCCCTAAGTTGAGAATTTTAGACATAAGGCCTCCATTCCCTAGTCGCCTTTTCACCAACATTATATCTCCAATCCCTGAGTTGATTTTTTTAGACATAGGGCCTCCATTCCCTAGTCGCCTTTTACCAACATTAGGGCTCCAATCCCTGAGTTGAGTTGTAGATATAGAGCCTCCATTCCCTAGTCGTCTTTTACCAACATTAGGGCTCCAATCCATGAGTTGAGTTTTTAGACATAGGGCCTCCATTCCCTTGTTGACTTTTTACCAACATTAGGAGCTCCAATCCATGAGTTATGTTTTTAGACATAGGACATCCGTTCCCTAGTCGCCTTTTACCAACATTAGGGCTCCAATACCTGAGTTGAGTTTTTTACACAGGGCCTTTATTCCCTAGTCGCCTTTTACCAACATTAGGGCTCCAATCCCTGAGTAGAGATTTCAGACATAGGTCCTCCATTCCCTAGTCGCCTTTTGCCAACATTAGGGTTCCAATGCCTGAGTTGAGTTTTTAGACATATAACCTCCATTCCCTAGTTGCCTTTTAAAAAATATTAGGGGCTCCAATCTCTGAGTTGAGTTTTTAGATATAAGACCTCCATTCCCTAGTCGCCTTTTACCAATATTAGAGCTCCAATCCCTGATTTGAGTTTTTAGACATAGGGCATTCATTCCATAGTCGCCTTTTACCAACATTAGGGTTTCAATCCCTGTGTTGAGTTTTTAGACATTGGACCTCTATTCCTTAGTCGCATTTTTACCAATATTAGGGCTCCAATCCCTGAATTGAATTTTTGGACAAAATGCATCCATTCCCTTGTCGCCATTTTACCAACATTAGGGCTCCATTCCGTGAGTTGAGATTTTGGACATAGGGCCTCCATTCCATAGTCTCCTTTTTGCCAATATTATGGTTCCAATCCTTGACTTGAGTTTTTAGATAGGTCCTCGTTTCCCTAGTCGCCTTTTTACCAATATTAGGGATCTAATCGCTGAGTTGAGAATTTTAGACATAGGGCCTCCATTCCCTAGTCGCTTTTTCACCAACATTAGCGCACCAATCCCTGAGTTGATTTTTTTAGACATAGGGCCTTCATTCCCTAGTCGCCTTTTACCAACATTAGGGCTCCAATCCCTGAGTTGAGTTTTTAGACATAGGGCCTCCATTCCCTAGTCGACTGTTACCAACATTAAACCTCCATTCCCTGAGTTGAGTATTTTAGACATAGGGCCTCCATTCCCTAGTCCTTTTTACAACATTAGGGCTCCAATCCCAGAGTTGAGTTTTTAGACATAGGGCCTCCATTCCCTAGTTGCCGTTTTACCAACATTAGGGATCCAATCCCTGAGTTGAGATTTTAGACATAGGGCCTCCATTCCCTAACCGTCTTTTACCAACATTAGGGCTCCAATTCCTGAGTTGAGCTTTCAGACATAAGTCCTTCATTCCCTAGTCACCGTTCTGCCAACATTAGGCCTCCAATCCCCGAGTTGAGAAATTTAGATATAGGGCCCCTATTCCCTAGTTGCCGTTTGCCCAAATTAGGGTTCCAATACCTGAGGTTAGATTTTATACATAGGGCCTCCATTCCCTAGTCGCATTTTAAGCAATATTAGGGGCTCCAATCCCTGAGTTGAGTTTTTAGATATAGGACCTCCATTCCCTAGTCTCCTTTTACAAACATTAGGGCTCCAATCCATAAGTTGAGTTTTTAGACATAGGGCTTCCATTCTCTAGTCGCCTTTTTACCAACATTAGGACTCCAATCCCTGAGTTGAGAAGTTTTGACATAGGGCCTCCATTCCCTAGTCGACTTTTCACCAACATTAGAACTCCATTCCCATAGTTGAGTTTTTTAGACATAGGGCCTCCATTCCCTAGTCCTTTTTACCAACATTAGGGCTCCAATCTCGGAGTTGCGTTTTTAGACACAGGGCCTTCATTCCCTAGTTATCGCATTACCAACATTAGGGATCCAATTATTGAGTTGAGATTTTAGACACAAGGCCTCCATTCCCTAGTCGCCTTTTTACCAGAATTAAGTCTCCAATCCCTGTGTTGAGTTTTTTGATATTGGACATCCATTTCTTAGTCGCCTTTTTACCAATATTAGGGCTCCAATCCTTGAGTTGAATTTTTTGACAAAATGCGTCCATTCCCTAGTCGCCGTTTCACCAACATTAGGGCTCCATTCCGTGAGTTGAGATTTTATACATAAGGCCTCCATTCATAGTCGCCTTTTTACGTATATTATGGCTCCAATCCTTGAGTTGAGTTTTTAGATAGGTCCTCCTTTCCCTAGTCGGCTTTTTACCAATATAGGGCTCTAATCTTTGAGTTGAGAATTTTAGACATAGGGCTTTCATTCCCTAGTAGCCTTTTCACCAACATTAGCGCTCCAATCCCTGAGTTGATTTTTTAGACATAGGGCCTTCATTCCCTAGTCGCCTTTTACCAACATTAGGGCTCCAATGCCTGAGTTGAGTTTTTAGACATAGGGCCTCCATTCCCTAGTCGCCTTTTACCAACATTAGGGCTCCAATGCCTGAGTTGAGTTTTTAGACATAGGGCCTCCATTCCCTAGTCGCCTTTTACCAACATTAGAACTCCATTCCCTAAGTTGAGTTTTTTAGACATAGGGCCTCCATTCCCTAGTCCTTTTTACCAACATTAGGGCTCTAATCCCCAAGTTGAGTTTTTAGACATAGGGCCTCCATTCCCTAGTTGCCGTTTTACCAACATTAGGGCTCCAATACCTGAGTTGAGTTTTTAGACATAGGGCCTCCATTCTCTAGTCCTTTTTACCAATATTAGGGCTCCAATCGCGGAGTTGCATTTTTAGACACAGAGCCTCCATTCCCTAGTTGATGCTTTCCTAACCTTAGGGATCCAATCCCTGAGTTGAGAATTTTAGACATAGGGCTTCCATTCCCTAGTCGCCTTTTCGCCAACATTAGAACTCCATTCCCTGAGTTGAGTTTTTTAGACATAGGGCCTCCATTCTCTAGTCCTTTTTACCAATATTAGGGCTCCAATCTCGGAGTTGCATTTTTAGACACAGAGCCTCCATTCCCTAGTTGATGCTTTACTAACATTAGGGATCCAATCCCTGAGTTGAGATTTTAGACATAGGGGCTTCATTCCCTAGTCACCTTTTTAGAAACATTATGGCTCCAATCACTGAGTTGAGAATTTAGACATAAGGCCTCCATTCCCTAGTCGCCTTTTACAAACATTAGGGCTCCAATCCCTGAGTTGAGTTTTTAGACATAGGACCTCCATTCCCTAGTCGCCTTTTACCAACATTAGGGATCCAATCCCTGAGTTGAGTTTTTACACATAGAACCTCCATTCCCTAGTCACCTTTTACCAACATTAGAGCTCCAATCCTGGATTTGAGATTTCAGACGTAGGTCCTTCATTCCCTAGTCGCCATTTGTCAATATTAGGACTCCAATACCTGTGTTGAGAATTTTAGACATAGGGCCTACATTCCCTAGTCACCTTTTTCCAGCATTAGGGTTCCAATGCCTGAGTTGAGTTTTGAGACATAGGGCCTCCATTTCCTTGTTGACTTTTAACCAACATTATGGGCTCCAAACTCTTATCTGAGTTTTTAAACATAGGACCTCCATTCCCTAGTCGCCTTTTACCAACATTAGGGCTCCAATCCTGAAGTTGAGTTTTTAGACATAGGGCCTCCATTCCCTAGTCGCCTTTTACCAACATTAGGGCTCTAATCCATAAGTTGAGATTACAAACATAGGTCCTCCATTCCCTAGTATCCTTTTTACAGACATTAGGGCTCCGATCCCTGAGTTGAGTTTTTAGACACAGGGCATTCATTCACTAGTCTCCTTTTACCTACATTAGGGCTCCAATCCTTGAGTTTAGATTTTACACATAGGGCCTCCTTTCACTAGTCGCCTTTTTACCAATATTTGGGCTCCAATCCTTGAGTTGACTTTTTTTACATAGGTCCTCCATTCCCTAGTCGCATTTTTACCAACATTAGGGATCTAATCCCTGAGTTGAGAATTTTATACATAGGGCCTCCATTCCCTAGTCGCCTTTTCACCAATATTAGAGCTCCAATCTCGGAGTTGATTTTTTTAGACATAGGGGCTCCATTCCCTAGTCACCTTTTACCTATATTAGGGCTTCAATCCCGCAGTTCAGTTTTTAGACATAGGGTGTCCATTCCCTAGTCTCCTTTTACCAACATTAGGGCTCCAATCCCTGAGTTGAGTTTTTAGATATAGGGCCTCCATTCCCTAGTTGACTTTTTACCAAGATTATGGGCTCCAATCCCTGAGTTGAGTTTTTAGACATCGGACCTTCATTCCCTAATCGCCTTTTACCAATATTAGGGCTCCAATCCCTGAGTTGAGTTTTTAGACATAGGGCGTCCATTCCCTAGTCGCCTTTTACCAATATTAAGGCTCCAATCCCTGAGTTGAGATTTCATAAAGAGGACCTCCATTCCCTAGTCGCCTTTTTGACAACATTAGGGCTCCAATTCCTGAGTTGAGAATCTAAGACATAGGGCCTCCATTCACTAGTCGCCTTTTGCCAGCATTAGGCTTCCAATGTCGGAGTTGAGTTTTTAGACATAGGGCCTCCATTCCCTAGTCCCTTTCTACCAACATTAGGGCTCTAATCCTTGAGTTGAGTTTTTAGATATAGGGCCTCCATTCCCTAACCGCCTTTTACCAACATTAGGGCTGCAATTTCTAAGTTGAGATTTCAGACATAGGTCCTCCATTCCCAAGTCGTCTCTTTGCCAACATTAGGGCTCTAAACCCTGAGTTGAGAATTTTAGACATAGGGCCTCTATTCGCTAGTCGCCTTATGCCAACATTAGGATTCCACTGCCTGAGTTGAGTATTTTTAGACATAGGGCCTCCATTCCCTAGTCCTTTTTTAGCAACATTAGGGATCCAATTCCGGAGTTGAGTTTTTAGACATAGGACCTCCATTCCCTAGTTGTCGTTTTGCCAACAATTGGGCTCCCATCCCTGAGTTGAAATTTTAGACATAGAGTCTCCATTCTCTACTCACTTTTTTACCAACATTAGGGCTCCAATCACTAAGTTGAGATTTTAGAAATAGAGCCTCCATTCCGTAGTTGCCATTTTTCCAACATTAGGGCTCCAATCCCTGAGTTGAGATTTTAGACGTAGGGCCTCCATTCCCTAGTCGCCTTTTTACCAACATTAGGGCTCCAACCTCTGAATTGAGGTTTTAGACATAGGGCCTCCATTCCTTAGTTGCCTTTTTACCAACATTATTGCTCCATTCCCTGAGTTGAGAATTTTAGACATAGGGCATCCATTCCCTTGTCGTCTTTTCACCAACATTAGAGCTCCAACCCCTGAGTTGAATTTTTTGACATAAGACCCTCATTCCCTAGTCGTCGTTTTACCAACATAAGGGCTCTAATCCCGGAGTTGAGATTTTAGACATAAGGCCTCCATTCCCTAGTCGCCTTTGTACCAATATTAGGGCTCCAATCCGTGTGTTAAGTTTTTAGACATAGGGCCTCCATTCCCAAGTCGTCTATTTACCAACATTAGGGCTCCAATCCCTAAGTTGAGAATTTTAGACATAAGGCCTTCATTCCCTAGTCGCCTTTTCACCAACATTAGAGCTCCAATCCTCGAGTTGATTTTTTTTAGACATAGGGCCTCCATTCCCTAGTCGCCTTTTACCAACATTAGGGCTCCAATCCCTGAGTTGAGTTGTAGACATAGGGTCTCCATTCCCTAGTCGTCTTTTACCAATATTAGGGCTCCAATCCATGAGTTGAGTTTTTAGACATAGGGCCTCCATTCCCTTTTTGACTTTTTACCAACATTAGGGGCTCCAATCCATGAGTTATGTTTTTAGACATAGGACATCCGTTCCCTAGTCGCCTTTTACCAACATTAGGGCTCCTATACCTGAGTTGAGTTTTTATACACAGGGCCTTTATTCCCTAGTTGCCTTTTACCAACATTAGGCTCCAATCCCTGAGTAGAGATTTCAGACATAGGTCCTCCATTCCCTAGTCGCCTTTTGCCAACATTAGGGTTCCAATGCCTGAGTTGAGTTTTTAGACATACAACCTCCATTCCCTAGTTTCCTTTTAACCAATATTAGGGCCTCCAATCTCTGAGTTGAGTTTTTAGATATAAGACCTCCATTCCCTAGTCGCCTTTTACCAACATTAGAGCTCCAATTCCTGATTTGAGTTTTTAGACATAGGGCATTCATTCCATAGTCGCCTTTTACCAACATTAGGGTTTCAATCCCTGTGTTGAGTTTTTAGACATTGGGCCTCTATTCCTTAGTCGCATTTTTACCAATATTAGGGCTCCAATCCCTGAATTGAATTTTTTGACATAATGCGTCCATTCCCTAGTCGCCATTTTACCAACATTAGGGCTCCATTCCTTGAGTTTAGATTTTGCACATAGGGCCTCCATTCCATAGTCGCCTTTTTACCAATATTATGGTTCCAATCCTTGACTTTAGTTTTTAGATAGGTCCTCCTTTCCCTAGTCGCCTTTTTACCAATATTAGGGCTCTAATCGCTGAGTTGAGAATTTTAGACATAGGGCCTCCATTCCCTAGTCGCCTTTTCACCAACATTAGCGCACCAATCCCTGAGTTGATTTTTTTAGACATAGGGCCTTCATTCCCTAGTCGCCTTTTTCCAACATTAGGGCTCCAATCCCTGAGTTGAGTTTTTAGACATAGGGCCTCCATTCCCTAGTCGACTTTTACCAACATTAGAACTCCATTCCCTGAGTTGAGTTTTTTAGACATAGGGCCTCCATTCCCTAGTCCTTTTTACAACATTAGGGCTCCAATCCCAGAGTTGAGTTTTTAGACATAGGGCCTCCATTCCCTAGTTGACGTTTTACCAACATTAGGGCTCCAATCCCTGAGTTGAGTTTTTAGACATAGGGCCTCCATTCCCTAACCGTCTTTTACCATTATTAGGGCTCCAATTCCTTAGTTGATTTTTCAGACATAAGTCCTTCATTCCCTAGTCACCGTTCTGCCAACATTAGGCCTCCAATCCCCGAGTTTAGACATAGGGCCCCTATTCCCTAGTTGCCGTTTGCCCAAATTAGGGTTCTAATGCCTGAGGTTAGATTTTAAACATAGGGCCTCCATTCCCAAGTCGCATTTCAAGCAATATTAGGGGCTCCAATCCCTGAGTTGAGTTTTTAGATATAGGACCTCCATTCCCTAGTCGACTTTTCACCAACATTAGAACTCCATTCCCATAGTTGAGTTTTTTAGACATAGGGCCTTCATTCCCTAGTCCTTTTTACCAACATTTGGGCTCCAATCTCGGAGTTGCGTTTTTAGACACATGGCCTTCATTCCCTAATTGTCGCATTACCAACATTAGGGATCCAATCCCTAGTTGATATTTTAGACACAGGGCCTCCATTCCCTAGTCGCCGTTTTACCAGCATTAAGTCTCCAATCCCTGTGTTGAGTTTTTTGATATTGGACATCCATTCCTTAGTCGCCTTTTTACCAATATTAGGGCTCCAATCCATGAGTTGAATTTTTTAACAAAATGCGTCCATTCCCTAGTCGTCGTTTTACCAACATTAGGGCTCCATTCCGTGAGTTGAGATTTTAGACATAAGGCCTCCATTCCATAGTCGCCTTTTTACGTATATTATTGCTCCAATCCTTGAGTTGAGTTTTTAGATAGGTCCTCCTTTCCCTAGTCAGCTTTTTACCAATATAGGGCTCTAATCTTTGATTTGAGAATTTTAGACATAGGGCCTTCATTCCCTAGTCGCCTTTTCACCAACATTAGCGCTCCAATCCCTGAGTTAATTTTTTTAGACATAGGGCCTTCATTCCCTAGTCGCCTTTTACCAACATTAGGGCTCCAATGCATGAGTTGAGTTTTTAGACATAGGGCCTCCATTTCTTAGTCGCCTTTTACCAACATTAGAACTCCATTCCCTAAGTTGAGTTTTTTAGACATAGGGCCTCCATTCCCTAGTCCTTTTTACCAACATTAGGGCTCCAATCCCCAAGTTGAGTTTTTAGACATAGGGCCTCCATTCCCTAGTTGCCGTTTTACCAACATTAGGGCTCCAATACCTGAGTTGAGTTTTTAGACATAGGGCCTCCATTCCCTAACTGCCTTTTACCAACATTAGGGCT
>MU723284.1:0-39917 GCA_026770625.1 Nicotiana glauca
AGGCATTTCGTAGTTCAGTACTGCGAATTGTAATTCGTAGTACTGTTCTACGAAATGTCAGAAATTTAATATTTTTTTAATAGTTCGCAGTTTAATACTGCGAATTGCATTAACGGTAGAAATTCCGTTAATGCAATTCGCAGTATTAAACTGCGAAGTGCCTATTTTGGTTTCTTTTTTTTTTAAACATCAAAAAAGTGTTTTAAGTCAAAAAATTAATTAATTAGGTTCCGGACTCTAATTTTATTAGGGGTGTGCAGTTTTCCCCTATTGAAACCCATTTGAGTTATGGGTCAAATCACGTTAAGGGAGAAATGAATCTAAAATGGGTATGGTCCATTTAAGCTAATGTGGCATTTAAATTTGTATTTTCTCATTTAATTTTATGTCATGTCATATTTATAGTAGGAATTTGAGCCAAAATGACTTTTAAGTGACAATAATAAAGTTTAGTTACTTTTAAGTGACAAAAAATAGTTGAGTGATTTTAGTGAAATTGAAAGATAGTTGAATGACCATCATTGAAATTAACCCGCAACTAGGGATGTAAATGGGGCGAGGCGGGTGCGGCGCGGGGCGGGTTTTGTATGATGCACGGCGGGGCGGATTTACTTTTATGCGGTTGCGGGGCGAGGCGAGTTAAAATAATTTTAAAATCTTTTAAAGCGGGACGGGTCGGGTTGCAGGTTCAGTGGAAATTGAAGCATGAATAGAACTCTTGCGGGCATAACCCTCACGCTTAACCAGTGAATGTGGTTCATTCCAGACAGATCTTTGATTATCGGCAAATAAGATTCGCGATAACTCCATAACTGTTGGATTTTCAAGATAGCGCAGGTTCTCCAACATCTTGGCTTTCTGTACAAAAAATTTTAAGCCATAATAGTCGGAATGCAATTTCTGTTAAAAAATGCTATGTAGGAATTTTTATGTTTAATGCAGCATGCCT
Source organism: Nicotiana glauca (assembly GCA_026770625.1). Taxonomy (NCBI): domain Eukaryota; kingdom Viridiplantae; phylum Streptophyta; class Magnoliopsida; order Solanales; family Solanaceae; genus Nicotiana; species Nicotiana glauca. The sequence goes on from MU723284.1 coordinate 950, forward strand.
TACATTGTAAAACTAGGAAGAATATTATTTTGATTTATAATTAACCAATTTGTATAAATCTCACCAAAATAATATTACATAAGTCAAGATATCGTATTAGTAATAAAAAATGATAGTAACCCATTTATTTTGAAAGATCAATATTCTATCACTTTTATGTTTATGTGATTCTATTAAATTCTCCATTTTACAAAATAAAAAAATATCAAACTAGTTTGTTTTAAAAAAAAAATTAAGCGGGGCGAGTCCAAGCGGGTTGGGGCGGGGCAGATTGAAATTTTTGTGTCTTGTGCCAAACCCGCCCCTCCCCATTGCCATCCCTAGCGCAACTTCTCTCTGAATAAGGAATAATATACATCTTATAATTAGTATACAATCATTCACGTCTAATTAGTTTGGGTACATATTAGCTACATTTTCTAATCAGCCAACCCATAGTATTTCAATTAAAGCAGCTTCTCTAGTTAATTAGTTGGAATAATTAAACTTAATCAGCTCCCCACCTTCTGCCAAGTTAGACAATTCAGCAACTAAAAATTAAAGTTGGCTTAGGTAGGCTAATTATACAAGTGAGATCTAACAAACTAATAATGTACCAATATTCCTCAACGTATGAGATTTGCCTGTGTTTTCTTTTTTCTTGTTTCCTTTTTATCACCTTGTTTAATTTCGTTTGTAAAAGCGAACTACTAAATTTAGATGAATGCTCTTTATTAATTCCAATCATTAAAGGAATACAAGAAATTTAAGTTCAAATACAAGAAATTTAAATTCATTTCAATGAGTTCTTAACTTACATCAAGGATTATTATTATAAACAATTCTTATATAGCTATGGAAATAGAATGGAAATATAGATTTCTCTATTTATAATCTAATTGAAGTCTGTAAATAGGTCGATGGGAAAAATAAAATTTTCCGCCTTGGAATAGAAATAATATTTATTCTTTTGTCAACAAAAAAGTTAGTATTCAGTAAATAGATAATTTTCTAATTCTATTATTTTATATATCAATCATAAAAGCTAATTGAGTTCCATTATGTATTAGTTGGTGAACTAATCAATATTAAATACTATGAATGGAAAATCATTAAATTATTCAATTGTTATAACTTATATCTAACTCATGAATTCTCGTATTGACTTAGTGTTGTTCTTTGAATCATTAGATATTAAATTAGTTTATCATTGTTATATAATATTGCATATATATTATCTTAAAATTGTTTAGTGATTTTTTTAAAAACGACATACAATGAAAATTCAAAAAATATATATTCTAAGATATTCTTATCTTATAATCTATGTATTTAAGTTGAAAAAACTATTTGAAATGGATGAGATTAGCTTCCAAATTTTTTATACTCAACAAAGATAAAACAGAAGAAGAAATTCGTTGTCATCTCTTATTTCTGATTTTTAGATTTTTCATACATTTTTTCTATATTTATTTTCTTTTATTTTATTATTTATATCTTTATTTCTTTTGTTACAAAAATTAATTTATTTAGCTATAAAAAGATGAGTTTTAATAGAAATTATCTACATAGGAACTTATATTTTTAGTCTTTGGTTGAAATTCTTTCATATTTTTCTTTTGTCTTTATTTAATCTACCTAAATAGATGCTCACCCAACCGCTTAAATTAAAAAAATTGATGGATGTGTAATTTATATATAATCCATAAATAATATGTGTATAATCGTGTGTTGTCGGTATATCATCTATTATATTAGCTATAAAAAGTAAACAATAAATCTGCCTGGATATTTATGTAAAATTCCATAAGATATCGATATCTTGATTTTATCCATGATATGACTTCACTATAATAATTTTAAAAACTCTATACTAAAATTCAAAAATATCTTATCTTTTTATTTTTAAAATTACATTATATTTTTTAAAAATTATCCATTTTGCAATAATTTATTTACATTAAAAAAAATATTTTGCATCATACCAATTTTGTTTTAAAAAATATACTTTTTGTTACATTTGAAAATTGCTATTGAAACTATCAATTAGAAATCAATATCCCTCTTATTGAATTTGAGAAAAAAACTTTCACATAACCTAATGATTCAAAACCAATAATCTTAAACGAAAAAAATATTATACCTTGCAGTGTTTGCTTGACTGCAGCTAAATGAAGATGTTTCAGTTTATACCCTTCAATTCCTAGTAGGTGCTAAATTCAATTAACGATAGCAATTGTATAGCCAAAATTGTATTATTTATTTGATGTCCATTTATGCAAATTGACTCTTCGAACAAACATTCTTCAAAAAGAAAGAACAAATTGAATATTGACTGCTTTTTGTGATATTTCTTTCTCCAGCATATAGGTTTACTTCATGATATATTTAAGTAAACTTTTATTCGATTTTTAAACTCTTTTTTGTTATTAGGATAAACATAGACGTGTACCCTATATATTACATTTATTTTAAAAGAAACCCGCTTTATTAAATCTAGCTATAGTATTTTAAAGAACTACAATTATATGGTTTTAAATGTAACTTTATAGTTATATGGAGTAGTTTTTTTTCTTCTTTTTTGCTAGAGACACAGTAGCATTTAAATAATTAGAAAAGACAACAAAAGTTGCTAACATGATTGCATATGATCACTAGCCGAATTAAGTATGGTAACATGATAACAAAAGATAAATTTCTTTTTTATTTTAATTTAAATTTAAAAACTTTATTTATAAATTCAAAATTATCCTTTAAATTCATATATATATATATAGATATAGATATTTGACTAACCTAGTCAAATATAGAATAAAATTAGCATATACTGTTGATCTTTATTAACTTGTCACTTGGCTTAATCATAATGCCAATTATATATGATAACTTTATTCCTTTAATATATATATATATATATATATATATATATATATATATAGAGAGAGAGAGAGAGAGAGAGAGAGATAGATTTGGAATTATTAGTAATAAAAAGTAACTGATGATAGGTAGGAATTCGACTAATACTCCGATTTAACTTACCAAAGTTTCAACAACAACAACAACCCAGTATAATCCCACTTATTGGGATATGGAAAAGATAGTGTGTATGCCGACCTTACCCCTACCCTGAAGTAGAGATGCTGTTTCCAAATACAATTAATTAACTTAACAAAGTTTAATACATTATTACGAGTGAGGAATCGTCTAATCATATTCATTTACTAATTAATTGCATTAATAACTGGAAGTTGATGTCCAAATTCCAAACCTTTTCATGCTTACGTCAAATTAAACAATGTCCTAACAGGTGTTAACAACAAAGACGTGCGATTATTATATTATTTTTAAAAATATTATTAAATGAAATGCTACAATGCAACGAATCTCACCAGTTTTGCCTACCCCAGAGTATTTCCGATTCAGAATTAATTTTATTATCTGCTTTTATTAATAATATTTTGTATGAAACCATGTGCTAAATCTAACAATACCAATTGTACTTGTACAACTGTTGTTTTATTAAGATTAAGTAAAGATATATTAGGGCTATTATTGTGGACCTTCGTCCAACTAAACTAGCCACATACAATGAAGCTGCATATCATTCATTTCCACCCTAATTAAGTAGTGCGTCAATTAATTGAGGATAAGGATAGAAAATGATGGTATGTGAGTATTAATTACGTATCGAACTTTGTGGTTTACATGGGCAATAGGATCTTTTGAATAATTCACCACAAAATAGTCCCAAAGTCCACTTCACGTGCCTTTGAATATTGTTGCTGATTTTCCAAGTCTTGTTGCCAACTTTATTAACCTGTCATATGCTACCATGAGAAACAGCCCCCAATTTTGGGGCCTTGATTTGGACTGCCTATAACAAATAATTAAAATAAAAAGAAAACCTAAAAGAGAGTGTAATCCTTCATCGAGTTTTTTTTACTTGGAGGACTAGTAGACCTACCCATTAATGATATTGTATGTTTTGAATATAGGCTCGCACGATTTTAAAACATATCACTAGAGTTTAAAATTTATTTTTTGTGTATTCAATATCTATCCTGTGTTTTGCCGAGGAACGATTGGCTTAAGGTGTCATAATTAGTAGTGGCAAAATGGATAAAATAATAATTATTTATCCATATTATTCGCTAAAAAGTGTGTTGGATAATAAACTTTTCAAAAATGAATTAAATATGGATAAGAGTCATATTCTCTATTTAAAAAAGAAATACTTAATGTATAATGAATGAGTTTAACTTTTACATTTGTAAATACTTAAATTGAGGATTCCTCAAATTTGAGAGCCTAAAAATTCTCCTAAAATGATCACAATCAAATATGCATATCCATATTATCCACCGGTTAATTTATTTTCTATTTGTATTAAATATAAATAGTCGTACATTTTATTTGTTTTGCATTACTGTTTTTAACCTGCCCATATTCGGCCCATGTCCGTTTGCCGCTCCTCGTCACAACTAATACGCTTTGATAATATTCTTTCAAACTTTATCTTGTTGGTGATAGACTGTACACGAATTTTTTTACGATATATATATACATGACCACACGACAAAACATGCAAAGAGTATAAAAATATCGTTTTGTATCTCAAAGAGTCAAATGTAGGGGCGTAAAAATCGAACCGAAAAACCGTACTAAACCGAAAAGTTAAACCAAATCTATTAAAAAATCAGACTCGGTTTGGTTTGAGTTGGTTTGGTATTGAATAAAAAAACCTGAGCCAACCAGACATATAAATATATAATTTTTATTTATATTATTTAAGATTTTATATAAAATTTTCTTTAAAAAATATCTACAAATATTTGGGATTCTCTTGCAGGATATAAATTTCAATAGAATATGAAGTGCTCTATATTTATTGACCTTAAATAATGGATTGTATGATCAGTTTCTTATCCAGTATTACTAAAAATATGTCTATCTCTTTGTTCTTACATATTCATATCATATGTTAAGATGTATTAAATTCTTAAACCTTTTTCGAATGTGCTGTGGTTATTAATAATTAGGTATCATATTGATTTTTATGTTTAATTACTAAATTCGGATAACCTGAAAGTATATATCAACGAAAAATTATTGTCAGACAACTAAAAAAATTATTATTATGTGTTAACTAATGGAATTCTCGGATAAGAATATTTTAATTGATAATATATTTGTTAACTTTTTGTATTTTTACTAAATAGATGTATATGTATCAAATATTTAACAAAGTAAGATTGAAATAATATATAAGTAACCAAAAAATCTGAAAACCCGAAAAACCCGACAAAACCGAACCAATCCAAACCGATATAGTTGGTTAGGTTTAGTTTTGATAAAAATCGAACCAACTCAATCCATGTACACCCCTAATCAAATGAATGATTGGACAATGTAGAAAACAAAGCCGAACTGAATATTGTGTTTACTTTTTTCGTTTTTCTTTTGTGAATCAAAGGTAAACAAATGGTGACGTCGGATCCTAAATCTTTATTTTTGTTGGTTACACTATATTAAGCCTACGAGTCAAAGTCAGATGATGTACTAAAATCCAGTTTGGTTAGGACAACACGACAAGTAATGCAGAAGTCCATACTGTTGACTGTTGTGTGCTGTATATCCCTTAATTGCTCACCCACACTACACTTTTTTGGATTAGTCTATAGCCATGCTGCTAAGGACTCTTTGACTTTGTTATTCATGTGCCTATTTCTTCTTTGCAAAAAAAGATTTACGTAGTTATCAAGAGTAAGGAAGACCCTACTGTCATAATATATAAAGTAGAATACTACTATTCAAATTGTGACGTTGTAATTTGTTGTACTTTCCCTTTGACTATGTAAAAGGTTGCTAAGTTGAATTATAGTAATATTCATGCGAAGCCCATTTCAAAAGGCTCGCCAACTGGGACGAAAAATTAGGGTAAATATCAGGGTTGCACATTTAGTTATTTTCAGGGATGCTATTTAGAGATTAGTCAATATTTTTTTTTTCTTAAAATTTTAAACTCAAAATCTTAACTTCAGGACAGTTCAAAATAATTTCGTTTTGAAAAATTATGCTGAAAAACTAAAATTCAGGACCCGCTGGCTAATTCTTAAATAGTAGCCATTTGAAGTGGCTACCTGGTGGCAATTCTACTGACATAAAAGGTAGATTGTACAAATATCCACTTTTTAGTCTATGTAATTGAGAAATAGCCATAGTCTCCTCGATAATGTTGCATATTTTTCAATTATAGGACCGTAAAGTTACTATTTCTATTAAATATGCCCAAAAACTGTGCTAATCGAAAAAAATTGCAGAAATATGACACCGAAAGAGATGATCTTGAATTTTTATCCGTCACTTGTCCTATCGACAAACCTTCAAGATCTAAAGTCAAAAATTTTTGCCTATTTTTTAAACTTGAAGGTTTGCCAATGAGGCAACTGGGGTTAAAATTTTAATTCAATCCACTTTCAAGGCTATTCTTGTAAATTATCCGTGCTTATCAGGATCTTTGACTTTGAAGCCCAATAATACCACCCTATTTCTAGTGGGGCATTTGCATCTATACCCGTTTTTTGTGCTACATTTTAACTTGTGCTCGCTTTGCAAAAAAAATTACAAGCGTACCCGCTTTTTCACATAACTTCAGCCCACGGGGCTGAAGTTTTTCTTTTGTACTGGAAAATTTCATTTTTATTTTATAACCGGAAAACTTAAGCTCTAGAGCTTAAGTTTTCCAGTTACAAAAGAAAAACTTCAGCTCTAGAGCTGAAGTTTTTATTTTGTAACTAGAAAACTTCAGTTCTAGAACTGAAATTTTTGTCTTTGTAACCGGAAAACTTCAGCTCTAGAGCTGAAGTTTCTAATCTCTGTTTTTCTTTTGTGACTTCGTTTTTACTTTTTGTTATCGAAATTGTGATTTACAAATCTATTCTAACTAGTTAGAGCATTCTCTGTAATATATCTCCGTATATGTAAATTAAGCATTATTGTTAAATCACATTTTAGTGGGGATTTGAGATACGACAAATGACAATATTCTTTTCTTTTTTTCGCTAGAAAGAAAATGTTGGCGATTGGCAATGTCGTAGAAGAGAGAAGGAAAGCAAAAGATGCAGAAGCTAAAATGGAGCTTAAGGGAGAAAGGGAATTGAAGTTTTTTAAAAAGTGACTACAACTTAAAAGTTTTAAAAAAAATGGGTATAGGTTAAATGGGGAATTTTTTCCTATGTATACTATAATAGAAATTTATTTAGCTATTTTCTCTAAGTTTTGTAGTTTTCAAAAAGTATCTAGGTTTTTTTTACAAACTGTATGTATTCCTCCTTAAAAAGCTCTCACCTCATTATTAACACCTTCAATTAAGGGATTGAATTATATCCATTACTTTTTTTTTTCTCTACTCCCTTCCCTCCCTTTTCTTCTACGCAGATATGGAAGCAACTTCTTCTTCCAATAGTATTTCACCAATTTATTTCTTTCAATTTCTCGAAAACTCTATACAAGATACTCGTTTCTGGTATACGAAGGCACAGGAAAAATATAAATGGACAAAAAAAGAAGCCATTCTCGCCATAGAAATGGAACCAAGGAAATGGTTATTTTTTGTATGGTAATATTTTCGATCCTATACAATTTTGAAGATACATCCTAGTAATTATAGGAAATCTGAAAATTTTCTACCTGTACACGTTACTGCTCTAAAAGTTGATATAATTCTGACAGAAGATTGTATTGTAATTGTATCAGTGTTGTATCAAGTATTCTTTCATGTATTGATGCACCAAATACAATTCAGATACAAATTTGATATAATCCTGAATTAATTCTTGTACAATTACGATACAACTTAAAACCAATTCTAAACTTAAACTGAATCAATATCGTATTATACTTGTATTAGTATTGTATCATGTATTGTTTTAGGTACAAATTGTGATACAATTTATGATACAATCGTGATACAATTCTTAATTATGATACAATTTTCATCTTCAATCTTTTTCAAGTTTCAATCTAAAATATCCACCTAAAACAAACTCTAAACTTAAATTATGATACAATATTGTATTATAATAGTATTAGTATTGTATCACAATTGTCTTAGGTATTGCTGTATTAGATACAATTATGATACATTTATCATACAATCGTAATACAATTCCGAAACTTCTTCTTTCTCGAGTTTTAATCTGAAATTCTACCTAAAACCAACTTTAAACTTAACCAATCTTCCTTAAAATTGAGATATGAACCCTAAAGGATATTTTCAATCGTTTTCAAGAACACCCAATCCAAATAAATCATAAAATCGTAAAATCTGGATATCTAATTCAAAATTTCAAAACTTTTTAATGGAATGTCAATGGCAGAACCCTCTACCTACAATTTCAGAGATAGTGTCGCTGAATTTGTCGATAGTTGAAACTTTTTAATGGTTGTTGATGGAATTGATTCACAAAAATATATGATGCTATTAGAGAGAGATAATAATTTGATTTGTATGAGAGAGAGAGATTGGTTGATTTGTATGAAAGAGAGAATGACTTTAAAATCTTTTGAAATTGGGAAGAAAATCGTGATTTTAGGAGCCTAATTAAGCTGATAGATGAGGATTGGGGATACAGTTACAAATTAATCCCTATATTTAGGGGATCCTTCTTTTATCATGATTTTGTATATAAATAGTAAATATAGATACATAAAGTAAATTTTAAGGAACATTAAAAAAGGTAGTTAATAAGTTTCTAGTTACAATAGAAGAGAAAAAGGCCCAAAACGCTAATAGATTACAGAAGGCCCAATATCAGAGAGGAGTCCGATAATTATGCGAACCTCAACGGAGATTAACATTTTCAGATGAATCGGTTTCCCGATAAGAATTCACCGGAAAATGAAACCCTTAGTTGCATCCAATTGGTGAGAATGTTTTTACAAAATCTTTATTTGATCACTTTCAATTACTGTTCAACATATTTTTGGTTCGTAATTCGTACTTCAACTGTGCTCAAGTTAGGGTTCCTGCAAAGAGGGGCCAGCTAGAAACTTAACAGTAGAGCCAGTAGTGATTGGGGGAATGGTGTTGGATGTAAATGCCACATCTTCCATGCCTGCTAATCCAGGGACCTCTACTCCTGGAAAGGTATCAACTTTTTGACTTAATGTTTTTTTCTGGATCATAAATCTGTTAATGATTAACAATTTACTGCTTTAGTATATAAGTGTAATGCTTGATGATCAGAAATTGTAAAAATTCTTTCAGATAATAGAAAAAAGAGGTCATAATTCATTCTAACGAAAAAAAAAGAAGAGAGAAAGCGAGATCATAAATAACACAATGGACAAAACAAATGAAAGACAATTACTTCATATATACTCATATGAGGCAAAAGGAAAGGTTTCTTAATTCTTTCTATTGCAAATCAATCATGCGTAAAATAGTCTTTAATTTGTGTCTCTGTGATAGAGTTACATAATGACCATCATATTATCATGGGTTTATTACTTGAAATCACTCCCTCTATCTTAGAGAAACTAAACTAGCCATCCTTTGGTTTCGATGAGCTATAGAGGAATTAATACTCAAATATGAATGAAGAAAATGAAGTAGTCAAAGCCTTGGTGGACAGAATTATCCAGTACATGTGCTGGTGGGAGGTAGCAAGTACCCGTGGAATTAGTTGAGTTGCGCACAATCTGGCCCGGACACCACGATTATCAAAAAGAAAAAAAAATGAAGCTCATGCCTCGGGGGAAACACTCATGCGAGATTTCATGCAACTGTTGTGCCATTGCTTCTTGCTTTAGAAAGATTGTTTCTTAGCTAGGCCGTTTTCTATAAGGCTCGGGCTAGGCGGTGCCGCTCACAGAGAGATTAAATTCAAACAGAAGTCTAATCTGTAAAAATAGGTTTACAACTGGTCTTCTTTACCAGTTTCTCTGCAGCATGCAAAAAAGTTCATATCTTAATGTACGTCTCTGCTATTCAGGTTGTCTTTTCGTTGGGTGGTGTGGCAAGGAATGTTGCTGATTGCATCTCGAAGCTTGAAGCAAGACCATTCATTATAAGCGCCATTGGATTTGACATGGCAGGTGAGTTCTCTCTATGGTTAGAGCTGTTCTATTGCAAGTCTTCCCACATTTTATTGAGTAGGTCTTTCTTGGTAATGACTGATAAGTTCTCCCGCAACATGATGATTACAAACTTTTGTCATTCCTCACAAATTGGATTTGTGGTCTACTTTCAGAAGTGGTAATATCCATGTCATTTTTACCAAGAAACCTCAACATTTAGCGTGAATAATATAAGCAAGTTATGTTCTTCCTCATCTTATGACTTGAAGTATCCTGTCAATTGAAAGCAAAGGCTGCAAAAGCAAAATAAATTTGAATTTCCACCTTCTGAATGTTACATGCAAAGCTATTGCTATTACTCTACTGATATCATCTACATTCAAGTGCAGTTTTACCGGCATATATGTGGACTAAATGATATAACTCAGCGTTGAAATTTCCAATAATCGGATAGCATCATGTTTTCAGATAAAGAAAGTTATTTCTAGTGTTTTTTTTCTTTGCAATATTCTTTTTGAATTTTTCTAGTTCTCGTGTGAGTACAAGCTTTTCTGTCTCATCATTCTAGAACAGCAAACATTTTTAATTGAGGAGTTTCACCCTCTTTTTATAGGAGATTTGCTGCTGGGACATTGGGAATCTGCTGGATTATCCACTGAAGGTAACCTTTTTAACCTTTTGCTTCCTCTTTTTCCTCCCTATACCACATTCCCAAGTGCTTAGGTAATCATTTTGCCCACTCTGGACTGGAGCGATGTTTTCAGTAAATGCAAGCAAATTACCTTCTAACAAAAGAAGGCTAGCTGCATACCATGTAAATAAACAACTAGTCATGTCTTGACATTGTAGTCTCCTAATGTTGTAAAGATCAACTGCAGAATCTCATCATTCATCCTGATTAGGTATTCAGAGAAATCGCAATATTGAGACTGCTGTTGTTTGCTATATCTTTGATGAGAAAGGTGAAGTGGCAGCTGGCGTAGCTAGGGTAGAATCAATTGTGAGTTGATTTCGAAAGATCAAGCAGTTAAAAGGTAATATTCCCTCTTACCTACTACTGATGTGCGTTTAATGCCTCTAAAACAGGAGAAGTTTCTCACACCGAGGTGGATTGAAAAGTTCAAGTGCAAAATAAGTTCTGCTCCAATATTGACGGTGGATGCAAATTTGACTTCTTCTTCTCTTGAAGCATCTTGTCAAAGTAAATACCTTCTTCTATACATGTGACGCAATTTGCATTTCTTTGTTTGGGAGGTGCTAAGGTTTTCATTGTATATACGACTATCCATCAAGTTGTGATATTCATAGCAAAACTTAGTGCTTCTCAAGTTATCACATATATGCTCTTCATTGACCAAAAAGAACATATCTCACATATGGTTAAAGTGGAAGCACTCGCTTAAGTTGCATTTTCGAAAATAATCTTGAAGCTCAAAACTACAAAGCATAATTTTTTCTGCTCGAGCAATCTATCTCTAAGTACCAATCCATTAATGGTTCTGAGGAATGTATCTATAGTAAAAAATGTACTTAAAATTATTTCTGGCTGAGTATGTCTAAAGGAACTTTGGCCCAAATAAGGGCTGGATTATATATGAAGTTTATCTGTATTAGAAAGAAAAATTGCATAATATTGTTATGTTGAATTTGCAAACTTCTTAACTAATACTAATACTAATACTAATACCAACAATTCACCATTTGTTGATCCAAACATTTAAGTTTTACTGGATGTTCATCTGCTATGAGTATTTGGAGTCTTGTTTTGAATGGTCATCTTCCTCAGTGGGAGTATCTATTGGATAAGTGCAACCAATCCATTCTAACTAGAAAGAACGAAGACTTGCTTACAAAGGCGGATCCAGCACTTCGGTACCGGGGTCAACTGAACCCAGTACTTTTATCGCAGAGTCAAAAATTATGTGTAAAATTCATGACAATTGCAACAAATAGTAGATGTGAACCCATAACTTTAAAATATAATGGATTAAATGCTAAAAATTTTAACGGTTGAACCCATAGAATTTAAATCCCGGATCCGCCTCTACTTGCTTACTGCTTGCAGGCTAATATCGCTTGTTTGTAAATGGCATAAGATACTCAGTGTCGCTGTTGTCTTTATCTACTACTTTTGTAACATGCATAGATACTTATGAACCATTTCAAATATGTTCCTCTCAGTGGCTGTTCAGTTTAATACTCCAGTCTGGTTTGAGCCTGTATCAGTCGCCAAATCTAGAAGAGTTGCTTCAGTTGTCCAGTATGTGAGTTCTTCTTATCTTGTGTATATGCCTTTTCATCTGGATTTGACTTAACAAGAGGAAAGTTTACTGCATCTTTTAATTATTAAAAGTCTGTTTATAAGAGCTCTGCTGGTATATGAGACTAAATCCTAAACCCTTCAGCTGTACTTTCAGATTTCTACCTTCTGAATGTATAGATCCATCTGGAGTGTGTTCTCTCAAATAATATGTGTAGACATTTCTGTTAGAGAAATCTTGATCTTCCTGGATGCTTACATTGGACTTGAGCACAGGAATTTTGAATTTGTTGGAACATGAATTAGTCATATAGAGATGGTTTCTTTTACATTTTAGAGTCAAAAAACTCTCTAGAGAACTTATTATACTCATGTTCTATTGAAGAATTTACTAAAATATTCTTTATCGTGCTGAATATTAGAATATGAAGCTTCAAACATAAAGGCGACTCAGCGATTTGGCATAAAACACTTTTAGCAGAAAATGATGGCGTTTAATTGTTCTAGCATTGGGAAGTTCCATGAGTCAGGAAGAGTCTTTTTGAATTGGTTGTATAAGTATCTTTCCTTGTGAGGCACAGAAAGTCCTTTTGCATGAATTTCGTTTCTTAGATAAGTAGTATCATTGTTATAGTAACTAACTAATGAGGTTCTTGCAGGTAAGTTTTGCATCACCTAATGAAGATGAACTTATTTCCATGGCAAATGCCATATCCGGCAGAGACATATTCCATCCAATTCAGAAAGATCATGGTACTATAAAGCTGTCCACCGAATCTTTGTTCCAAATGCTTAAACCTGCAATATGGCTTTTGCTAGACAAAGGTGTTAAGGTAGTTGTTGTAACACTTGGATCACATGGGGTATTCTTATGCTCCAATGCAAAGTCCAATCTTGAGAAACTTGCTTTCAAGGAAAACCAACCTCCTCACTTCAGTAAACAGTTATATGAAGGTGTTAATACAGTTTGCCCAAGAAATCAGCTTTTTGGGGCTTCAAAGTGTGGGCCGATCTCAAATCTTGTTGCTGTCCATTTTCCTGCACTTCCTGCATCCGTTGTGAGGCTTACAGGTGCTGGAGATTGCTTAGTTGGTGGGACGATAGCTTCGTTGTGTGCTGGTTTGGATGTCATGCAAAGTGTAGCAGTTGGGATTGCAGCTGCTAAAGTTGCTGTTGAAGTAGAAAGCAATGTCCCTGCAGAGTATTGTTTGGCCAGACTAGCAGGTATATTCACGTTATGGTTAGGCCTGTATGTGTGACATTATTCACATTCTCGATTGACATTACATGCAAAAATACAACGCATATTTAAAGGATTGCAGTAAGCTTTGTGCTCAAGAAGGTCTATTTTTATGCTAATATTGGCTAACATCAGATATTATTTTGCAGATGATGCAAGGTCTGTCTATTCTGGTGCCACGATGCTTCTGTGTCAATCCAAGTTGTAGGTTCACCTAAGTTTGTGAATTCTGTTGTTGTAATCTTATTGCATATCGTGCTGTAATCTGACTGAAGTGACAAATCTTTGGAAATGTGCCCTCATCACTTCTCTCTTTTTTTTTCTACCCCTGGATTACTTTGAAATTTGTACTCAATTAAAGCAGATCAAACTTTCCAATCGTTCAAGAGCAGCCATGCTTATTTCAAAGAAAAGCCGATGTATAACTATTTTAATTATAAAATGTAATTCTTTACTTTCCAGTTTCGTTCATTCTTCCAGGTATAAGTCCTCTTCTTTTTGTCATTTTCTTATTTTACCCACAACTGTTATGAATAAAGTCCAACCCAATGTCATAGAAGGAGCTATTGGGCTGAAAAGAGTTATTGGGCCGAGAACAAGCAATAGGGTCGGGTTAATTTGGGACCCAGGATGAATAGTGGGTGTAACAACGGTTCTATTAAAAGGGTTAGTGGTCTGTGATTTTTGGTTTATGCCTATTCTGGAAGAAGAAAATGTCTGCTCCTCTCATCTCCTTGCTCTGTGCCTAAAAGCTTCTTATCTCCCTTCTTCTATGGTGTATTTCTATCCTCTCATCCCTTTCTGTTATCTCTCAATTATCCCTTACTGTTTTATTGTAATTTCCAGTATTTGTAATCCCTTCAGTGAATCAATATAGCTAGTTGGTTTGGTTGTTATTCGGGTTGTTACATTGGTGCTTTCATCCCTCGGACTCCAACAAAGACTATGATTCTACCTCGATTTAGTGGCGACGGCTAGGGGTGTACAAGCCAAACCATCAAGCCAAACCGAACCGACGAACCAAGTCAAACCGAAGAAAAAAACCGACCTGTGGTTTGGTTTGGTTGGTTTAGTGTTGGAAAATAAAAAACCGATCGCTCTTGGTTTGGTTTGGCATTAACAAAAAATAAGTCAAACCGAATCTAAACCAAACCGACGTTATATATAAATAAATTTTAGAAATTTTATACATAAAAAATAATCATTAAAATCTAATTTGTAAGTATTTTCTAAACTATTTTATAGTTTTCAATGTCTTGAGATATTATTTATTTGTGGGCTTGTAAATTCACTATCCACTAAGTAGATTCTATCTACATAACCTAAATATCAAGCCCAAACTAAAACCCAACAAGACAAAAAATAATAAAATAGATTATTCCATATCTTCCCTATGTTCCAATTCCAAAATCAAAGAACCCCAAATATTGGAAACCATTCCCCCACATCACACGAGCTTCCTGCTTGTCATTTTGCTCACATAATTGGTGATTATTTTAGTGTTGAGGTTTATCAAGTTTACAGTGCTTTGCTTTGTCGCATGTTTGTTGTCATTTTCTATTATGGAAGGTCTTGGAATTATGATTTATACGAATAATTGGTATTCCTCATATATTATTAAGAAAAATAGTAATCATGCGGATAATTGGTGATTATTTGATCTCTTTTTCAAGAATAATATAACTAAAAAGGAAAACCGAAAAAAAACCCGAAAAAACCGACTAAAACCGAAACCGAAAAAACCGAATTTATGTTGGTTTGATTTGATTATGAATTTAGTAAACCGACATAATTGATTTGATTTTGGTTTAATAAAAAACCGAACCAAACCGCCTCATATACACCCCTAGCGACGGCAATCCGGCGAGTTGGCTTTTTCGGGCCGAGCTGTACTTCACCTACCTTGGCTTCTCCAAGAAGGATTGGTTGCCTCTTCCATCCTTCTACCTAGAAGGCGATGCTCTTGCTTGGTTTGATTTGTTATTTCGCACTAAACAATTTTATGATTGGCACCATTTCAAGGATAAGTTTCTTCTTTATTTTCAGAAATGGACTTTTGCTGATCTGCAACGTAATTCAAATTTCTATGAGCTTGAATCTGCTTCTGGACCAGCCAACAAGATATTACTGCAGTTTCTAGTGGAGTTTTCCCTAATACAATCGCTGATAGGTCTTTAGCTACACCTGCGAACTCCAAAATTTATGCTCCTTCCTCTTTAGGTTTATTTATAAGCCTTCAAGTCCCTGATATACACGATCCCAAGAGGTTACCTGGTGGGGACAAGTACGGACCAGTTGAAGACAAGGTGTTTGACGAATTTCCCTAGACTGATGAACCTGATCTGCCTTGTCATTGTCTTGCAGATGCAACCGCCCTTACCTCTAGGATGAAATCTGGATTGGAAACTGAACAAGTCATGGAGGACCAAGTGTTTGCTAAAAATCCTCAACGAAATACCGATGAACAACTCATTCAATTTGACCCTCTGATTATGGATCCTTTTGCTAGCTTGGTCCCAGGTGATAAGTTTGCTTTTGGTCAAACACTCGTTGTGCTTGTTCGTGTCAATTTGAACGATGGCCATATGCTTGATATTTATTGTTGTCACGCGAGGGATTGCACATCTCATTGTTATGCGTCTGAATCAAAAATATGGACTATCCCATTTTGTAGTTGTATGGACAATTGGTTTGACACGGGGCAATATTTTAAGAGTGATTCATGTATATTTTTCTCCGTTGAATCTGAAGATTTAATTTTCAAAGACAAAAATCATCACCTCTACCATGGACAATTTGGGAGACACACAATCTGAAGGAAGTTTTGTACTCTTAGGATTTAACTGTGAACCAACTCTGAAGGAAGCTTTTACAAAAATATTGTGGTTCCATGATGAGTTCAACGTCCATTTGGACTATTGGTGTGATACTAGGCAGGAAAGCCATCTTCCTGGAATCTTGATCTCTAAATTGAGAGTACGTACTAGGGAGGGGAAAATACAGCAAGCGCTCCTGGTATTAGCTGAAAGTTCCTCCAAACAGTCACCGCATATTCGGGTTGACGAATCTGCTGGACTCTTGTTTGGTCTAGTTTATAAAGCAAGGTCTGTTTCGCCGTATATTATCTTTGATCCTGGTCCTTATCTTGATTATGCCAAATTGCACACGTTAGCCGTCTTCATAATAGCAAACAACTATAATGACTGCATTTGCTCTACATGCTTGAACTACGTGACGTCACTTCATTTTGTTATAGGAATTGGTGTGACTGTTTCTTGTGCCATTCCATATCTGTTTAAAGCTCAAGAACTGCTTGCAAAGGATAACAATGGATTTCTTGGTCCCTATTATACATTATTTCATTTGGAACCTAATGGTAACTTGGAGTTTGATTTGCCTATGATTCAGTTAGAAGAGCTTTTTATTGTGAGCCAGGAGCATCCACATGTTGCTTCCTTTCTGCATCTGCACAAGTTCGACAGAGCTTATGGCGGGACGTTTGTAAATAATTGTGTAGATAAATACTTAAGTGACTATAACGAGACATTTGGAGGGAAGTGCGCTGCTTATATTGTTCTTGCCTCAAACCACAAGGACAAGATCCATACGAGTAAGAGACAACACAAGGTTCTTGAATTCGTGCGCACCATACAAGCTGTATGTGTTATTCTCGGCATGGACTTCTTTGGTGCTGTCATTGCAATTCGCTCAAGCTTGACTGACCCAACTGGTGTTCAATCACAAAGTCTATTCACTAACACATTGTCAAGTTTGGGATTTACATTTTATCTGACTAAGAGCTTTCAAGAAGAATTTCCACATGAGGAGATGTACTGGTGGACTGTAGTTAATCAACCAAATTTTTACAAGCTATGGGGTTACATGGAACAAGTTGAGTCTAACTTAAAATCTGCCCATTTTAAGGTCAATTGGGAGCATCTTCACTATATTTCTTTTTCTGTATTGATTTACTTTGTGGAAAGTTCACCTACAATTGTCCAGTTAGCCAAATGGGTTTCCCCTTGGCAGAGAGGTAAGGATACTGTGAAAATGCCTAAGCATGACAGTGTACCATGGAGAGAAAAATCAGATCTGCTGGATGGAAAGTATGATGATTCCACTGTATAAATATTTGAAGGGGGATTATTATAATGAGGGAGATGCACTACAACATGACTCTACTCAATCTTTTGTTCGTACTGTGTTACACTGGAGTGTAATTGAGTATGGTGCATATTATGAAGCTGTTGTGGAGCTTAATCATGTCAATGATATTATTATAGTAATCTCCATTATGTTTTTTATTCCAGTATTGTTGTGGCCTATGGAGATTTCACAAGAACTGCAACATTTTTATTATCACTGCCATGTCCAATACGAAGTACATTTTGTCAACACAATAAACAGTTTCCATTTAACTGACACCATGATTTTGTGGAGGTTCGCTACGGAAATGTTTGCAGGGAAACTTTCATTTAGCTTACTGCTCACAACTTCAAAAATATGGGACGCAAGGTTTATAGGTGTACTAGTTCACATAATTTTCTCAAGTCATACATCATGCCTTGGTATTGATCTAATTGGTCGGGAACTTGTGAATATCATTGTTCTTGAATCGAACCTTGAGGACAAGGTTCTTATTCAGGACGGGAGTATTGTTATGAATAAAGTCCAACCCAATGTCATAGAAGGAGCTATTGGGCTGAAAAGAGTTATTGGGCCGAGAATAAGCAATAGGGTCGGGTTAATTTGGGACCCAGGATGAATAGTCGGTGTAACAACGGTTCTATTAAAAGGGTTAGTGGTTTATGCCTATTCTGGAAGAAGAAAATGTCTGCTCCTCTCATCTCCTTGCTCTGTGCCTAAAAGCTTCTTATCTCCCTTCTTCTATGGTGTATTTCTATCCTCTCATCCCTCTCTGTTATCTCTCAATTATCCCTTACTGTTTTATTGTAATTTCCAGTATTTGTAGTCCCTTCAGTAAATCAATATAGCTAGTTGGTTTGGTTGTTATTCGGGTTGTTACATTACTCTGGGTAGGTAACAGAAAGGGGTACACGTACAGCATGATGCCAACAGAAATTGGATGGAGATGAGCATAACTTAAAACCACTATGTCCTGAGCGTTGCAACATACTAATTGAATATGAAAGTTCACTACTATTTCCATCCAAGTACAACGTTCGACGAGACATGATAGCAATTTTTGTCGAATTAAATACTTTTATCTACCAATTGTCCCGGACTTTTATCTTAGCATATTAATTCTACAATCCCAATTCTCTGTTGAATAGTGAGGCGTGTGCAAGATGGTCCGGACATCACCATTTATTTGGTGGGTGGTTGTGGGGTTGTTAAAAATCATTAATGACACAAGTTGCAAAAGAAAGTTTCATCCAAAAGGATAAATTAAAACCTTCTACAGATTGTAAGAATAGTTTCCCCAGTGTATTTGAAATTCTGTGAACTCATCATTCATTTACAGGTATTGTTTGTTTATTTTTTAATTGCAAGAGTGGGAGTGAATCTGAATCTCCATCATCATCATCATCCGAATAGCAATCTGGAGAAGAGTTGAACTCGACCGATGATTCTGAACTAGTCTGATACTGTTCTTCATCGTCATCTTCAAGAGATTGTGAATTCCCATCAGGGTTCATTGATTCAAGTTTTGAGATTTCATCCTTGCTATATTTTTGCTTCAATTCTTGCTGCTTCATTGAAAATATTTACACAATCAATATAGTTCAACATATTATAGCATGTTAACAACAACAAAATACTCGGTGTAATCACAGTAGGTGTGAGGAGGGTAAAGTGTGTGCAAACCTTGCCCCTACCTTGTGAAGGTAGAGAGGCTCTTTCCGATAGACCCTCGGATCAAGGATGTTAGCAATCATTTTTATCAGGCTATCAATTAAGTTTCTTGTAGAACTTTGTTCATAATTACCTTATAAATATTTGTACATGAATTAATATTTTTACATTGTCAGTGCTTGAACTTAAACTCATAAATAAATGAATAGACAACTGACCAGCAAGTTCTTGTTCTCTCTTTTAAGTCGCATGCAAGATTTTGCACTCTTCTTCAATACACAAGAAAATGTGCAAATTTCCCTCTTCAATTCCTCTATCTTTGCTTTTAAAGCATCATCATTCTCCTGCAAGGGTGAAAACAATCGATAAGAAAACAATAACAAGTACTACAAAAGAGATGAAAAACTAGTAATTATTTCTGCTTTTTTAAGAAAATGAACCAATGTGTCTAAAGTACAGAAGATAAGGAAAAAGGAGTTGGGGTCTGATTTTTGAAGGAAATATGTTCAAAGAGAGCCGTGCTTCTGTAAGTGTTGATAGAGTTTATGTTCTGTGTGTGCTGACAGTGTAATTTTTTAAATTTTTTTGCATTATCGAGTTAAATTGAGATAAGAGGGGTTGCTCTGATGGTAAACAACCTCCACTTCCAACCAAGAGGTTGTGAGTTTGAGTATCCCCAGAGCAAGGTGGTAAGTTCTTGGAGGTAAGGATGCCGAGGGTCTATTTGGAAACAGTCTCTCTATCCCAGCATAGGGGTAAAGTTTGCGTACGCACTACACTCCCCGTACCCCACTAAGTGGGATTATATTGGGTTATTGTTGTTGTATTGAGTTAAATTGACCTATAATATATAATTCACATGAGCAAGCACTTACACTTTGGTAAGCTTTTGAAATATCTTCAGCGGCTGATTGATCATCATTCTCACTGTTTAAAAATAAAAAGCCAATTCAGAATTAATTGAGAAATGTGAGATATTACCAAGAGTGTACATCATAACAAAGGAACTGAATGAATTAATTTTTTTTTTTTTAAAAATCCATCTGTCTAAATTTGCACCTTTTTGAAGTCTCAGTATTTGCACGACATGTATCTGTCTTAACACGTTCTGCATCTTCATGACTTCTCTCACTTTCATTCCTCAATTTCAACTTCAGAAATAATTCACTTTGTTCTGATTTTCCACTTTTCACTGCTGCATCCTTAAAGAGCAAAACGGAAAGGTCCAAAGAAGTTTAATTAGTAAATCCTATCGCATTTAAGTTTTACACACTGATAGTACACGATATAGCATATTGATATGATTTTTTTCTTTTTTTGTTTCCAGATTAATTCCCGGCAAAGAAACAAATATACAACTTTACCGAGTCAATTACTCAAATGGTCACTCAACTATCCCAAATTATCTCCTAAAATCACTTTTCTTTCTTTTGAAACAACAAAGTTACTGAACTATGCTTATTGCACTCAGAAGGTCACTCAACTAGATTTTTCAAATTTTGAATTGCAAAATACCTATTTTACCCTCTAAATTTTAAACATTTATCTTCTTTGTATTTTTAACTTTTTTAATATTATGATTTTTCCCTTTTTAATTTACATTATGTACGTAAGTTACCTATAGAATAAATAAATATTATTTATAAATTAAAAAATAAAAAATATTTAAGCATATACAATGCTTGAACAAAAAAATAATGAACATAGAAAAAAAAATTAATTAGAATAATTTGTTAGTAAACAACAGAATAAGGCGTTCAAAAACAACAACAGAAGTAAAACACCGAATCTTTTTCCTCCAACTTTGGTTTTTTGTTGAAGTAATTTTATCCCCAGCAGACTCTCTTCGTTTATTAAACTGTAAGTCGCTTAACTCTCTTTCTCTTCAGTTACCATGTACTAGCTAGAAGGCTGTCTCTGCGTGTGTGTGTTTTTTGAGGTGGAAGGTGAAACTATTGGTTTTTCTGAGGATTTGATTAGCAAATTTTTTTTTGGGTGGGGGTGCGGAAGAAGATTTGATTTGGGTTTTATTATTGGGGAAACTAAGCCGCCCCTCAAAATAATAGCTGATGAATTAATAGCATTACAAAAAAATAATGAGCATAGTAAAAAAAATTAATTAAAATAATTTTTTAGTAATCTTAATTTTAGAACTAACAACAAAAATTCAAAAATTTATTTACACAATTCAGAATGAAAGAAAATAAGGGTTGTAAAATATATACTTCATGCACGTAATATAAAAATAATTATTTAAATAAAGGTATTTTTATAATATACATTATATATTCTTGAAAATTATGTTCAATCCAAAATTTGAAAAATCTGGTTGAGTAACTTTCTGAGTGCAATAGGCATAGTTCAGTGACTTTATTGTTACAAACGGAAAAAAAAAATGACTTTAGGATATAATTTGGGATAATTGAATGAATATTTAAATAATGGACTCGTATAATTCGGTAAAGTTTAGTTATCACGCATAAAATTTAACCTGGCATATCAGTAAAGTCACAAGACTAGCTCTTGTACTACTAAAGTCAATAAACTTTACCTGTTATATCAGTAAACTTATAAATTTTTACTACTTTTTACTAATACACACGGGTAAAGTCTAGTGACTTTAATAATGGATTTCATTGATAAATTTCAGTAACTGCGCGTGAAATTAACCTGACTTTGCAAGGAAAAATTTAAAAGTCCCAACTTTGCCACTTGACCCTTGTTTAATGGCCAAAACAAAATTTTGGTTATATCATGTTCACTGCAATAATAAGATACTAAATTTTGACAGGAGTATGGAGAAGAAATAACTAGAAGAAGAACACTAATTTTTCAAGGAAAAAGAACAACAGGAATGTAAAATATATTTTTTGAAATAGAAAAGTTAAAGGAAAAAAGAAAGAAATATACAGCAGTTTTGTAAGAGTAAAGGGTTGTAATAATTGAGCTCACCGGAATCTTGACGGCGATCATTGTTCAAAATCTCTGCGGAGCTGACCAGTATATATTTTTATTGTTTTGTTTGCAGATTATTAATTAGAAAAAATAAACTGCAAAATTTTGTATAATGCGAACCGAAGAATTAAAAAGCAAAAATTCAAAGGGCTGTATTATATATGGCGTCAAGGGGAGAAGAATTATGATGAAATCTGCGCGGCACAAGGAGTTCTTTTCCAACTCCTATTCGATTTCAAATTTTAACCGTTAAATATAATTAGTTGTTTGATTAGTGAAGGATTCTTAAATAAATTTTTTTTTTTTTAAAAAGTTGAAGGATTCTAAATAGACCAGGCTAGGGGTATCAATGGATATTTGAAAACCGATTAAACCGACCGAACCGAACCAATTTTTAGATATCTTTTAAAGAAATCGTAGATTTTTATATAAATCTATAACCGTACCGATAATTAGGGTAGGTTTTTTATTTTATAAAAATAAACCGAAAAAATACCGAACCGTACCGAATAAATTTTATATGTGGAAAAGATATTTATATAGTAAGTTTAAAACTAATAAAGCATTAAATTTTTCATTCGGTATTGGAATTATGAAAATTGCTACAAGCCATTAGTAATTAAACTCAAAGTAGTAATTCTTAAAATCTATTATGCTACTTATACTTATACTTAGACTAAGTTATTTCAAGTATCTTTATTAGCAAGACACAAAGTGTTCTAGCATTATGAGTAGCAAACTACAATGTATTGAATATGTTTCCTTTCATACAATTTAGATTTATCTTTTTGAATATTTAATATAAACATTATTCTTGAGTCCCGGCTTGGTTAATATCTTTCTACTCGTGTGATTTATGTTTTTTTTACTTTTACTTTGTTTCTTTTAGTTGTTGTCGAATAGTTGATGGATCTCATATTTTTTTTAATTCATCACCTTTAAATAGTAAAAACATCTAGAGAGTTTTGCTAAGGCCCTTAAATAACATATGTTATTGCATTCTGCTTCTACTGGTGAATTTTATATGATATTTAAAAAAATACCAAAAATTAACCGAACCGTACCGATACCGAAGTGAAACCGACATGATTGGGATGGTTTTGAAAAGTCTTATTTTGGTTATACATAATAGAATAACCGAAAAATTGGTATGGTACAAATTTTATAAAATAACCGTCCGAACCGAACCATTGACGCCCCTAGACCAGGCAACTGATAAAAGAGTACGTATTATTCCCTCCAGTCCAAAATAAGTAATTTTTTAGCTGTTTTCACAAGAATTAAAAAATTTATTTTTTAGCATTAATTAGCAATGAAATTGACCATATTAACTTTTGTTATCTCACATAAATATTTATAGCACATACTCCAACAGTATTTACTCCACGGACAATGTAGGAAAAAAATAATTACTTCATTCTTGAAATCTGAAAAAAATCACTTATTCTGGACCATAAAAAAAAGGCCAAAAAATAAGTGATTTTTTATTAGATCACGGGCAATGTAGAAAAAAAATAATTAATTCATTTTTTAGTTTTTTTTTGTGGTCCAAAATAAGTAATTTTTATCAGATTTCAAGAATGAATTAATTATTTTTTTTCTACGTTGCCCGTGGAGTAAATAGTGTTGGAGTAAGTGGTAGGAGTATTTATGTGAGGTAACAAATGTTAATATGGTCAATCTTATTGTTAATTAATGTTGTATGTGGTCAAATTTGGCCATCAATGTCTCTACGCCGAAGGGTACGCCCAGTGAGCATACGTCAACTAAAGTAAGGGTATGACTTGGGCGTAAGGACAAAGGCGACGCCAGTTAAAACTCAGCGTCCTCACTAGGGGGACGTCGACTACTTTTTGTACTTTTATGATTATTTCGAGGAAGGCTTCATGCTATATAAAGGAAACCTTCCCATTGTAAAGAGGCAAATATAACTCTCTTATTTTCTCCTATTCTCTCTCTATCTCTACATCTAACGAACACTCATTCTCACGTTCTTATTACCAGATCTACTACAACATTTTCATCTTTTTGTCTCTAGGTTTTATTATATTTGATTACGATTTACCCTCATTTATTTTTGATTGTTTTTTAAGCTTATAAAGTATATTGATAACTTTTGAGCTAAACAAATGTTAAAAGGTGAATTTCTTAATCTGTGTTAAAACATTCAAAAAAATCACTTATTTTGAACCGGAGGAAGTAGTATTTTGTAAGGAGTAAATCCCTTTTAATCTCACAATCCTTTTAGATTTGGGAAACTATATTCCTTCCACATATAGAGGTGGCGGCTCTACCAAAAAGCATGCAACGACACAATCAACAGGTGAGCCCTTTGGTTGGAATATAATTACTCCTTTGAACTTGAATCGACGGTCTAAATTATCCTAACATTGCTAGTTTCATCAAAAGGTCAAATGTGACTTTCCACCACTGTGGATTATAATAAAGAAATTCAAAATGAAAAAAAAAAAACAAAAATTTACCAATAGTATTGTAAGAATGTCATGAAGTTTTTTGAAGATAACAACAAAACTCATAAGCTAAAGTAAATTTTCAATACTAGTAGTAATTTGGGGCATATGCAGTGTATTAATGACATGTTCAATTGGACCTATAGGTGTTAAACGGGCCGGGTCAGCTCGGTTCTGGACCGGCTCAGATCGGTTAAACTCGGAACTGGCCCAGACCGATTAAAGGGGGCTGGACTGGGCTGGGTAGGAGGGGTAGAGGGGGTTGGTCCGTTTAAATTTTTAAAATGGGTAACCGGACCGGTTGAACCTGGTCCAGTGAACAGTAACTCTTGCCGGGTTAACCGGCCCGGTACAAAGGCTAGAATTTTTTTTTTGTTTTTTTTTATTTTCGAAATATGTGGGCCCCACTGATCGTTGGCAACGGTCACACCTTAAATTGGTCCGTTGGCCAACGAAAAAATTGCATAAATAACTTTTTTTTTAATTTTTAACCCTTTTTCAATTTACAAAACTAACCTTCTCTAAAACTATAAATACCCCCTCCCCTTCTTGACATTTGTTCGTGGTAACATCGAAATTACGTAATCAAGTGCTCAATTTATTATCAAATTCGATGCACTCCCTCCATCTGTACCACTTCTGCTACTGTAGATGATGAAGAAGGCCTTGATAGCTTTAATACTTTTTCTACATTTTCTAACACTCAAACCAGTAGCAGGAACATTGATGAACTTCAATTCTACTTGCAGAAGCAAAAAGAGCCTCGCACAAAGAAATTTTCACCGTTGGGATGGTGACATGAGAATAGAAAGCAATTTCATGTTCTTTTCGCTATGGCTCGGGACGTGCTGAATGTGCCAATTTCTACTGTTGTATCGGAGAGTGAATTTAGCCAAGCAAGACAACAACTTGGAGACACCGGTCATTCATTGGGAAGCAATGCTTTGAAAGTTTTAGTATGTTTTAGAGATTGGATTAGATCAGAACGAAGAAATCAAGGACGTGAAGATGTTGATAGCCTAGAAGCCGAGGAACTTGGAGATATATTAACACATGGTAACTCATCCGAATTTAACACTCCAGAAGAAGGTCTATCAGTTCATATTGATTATGAAAAACTTACCAAGGCAATACAAAACTTTTGAATTTATTTGTTGTTAAAAATGTAAACCTTTTAATTTTTAAGTTTGAATTATGAAATAAATGTAGCACTTGCAATAAGTGCATTTATTTGCATGTTCTTTGTATTCTTTATGTTAATACTTTGTATTAATATAAATTACAATAGTTATACAAAATTCCAACAAAAAAAATTAAAAAAATACTATACCCGGTTCGACCCGACCCCCTCAACCCGTAACCCTTACAGTTCAATTTTTACCAGGATAAACTCAAACCCGTTAAGAACCAACCCGGAACCGGCCCGGATCGTAACCCGTACGGGTCCAAAAAATAGCGGCCCATCCCATCCCGGACCGTAACCCGTTTAACACCTTTAATTGGACCCATAACTTTCGACGCAAAGCAAAAAATTATATGTAAAAGTTCATTAAAATTGCAAAAATAATAGATATGAACACATAACTTTAAAAATATAATGGGTTCGATACTAAAAATTTTAAACGATGAAACCATAAAATTTAAAAATTGGAATTCGTCTCTTGCAGTACTACAAGCAACAAAAACATAAGGATCAAGATACATACATAATTTGAATACTGCAAATATAAACCCATGAAGCAACTGAGTATTTGAAGATAAAAAGAAAACTAAAAGACAAACGAGAGGAGTAAAATTCTAATTTATATACATCGGATTGACATTTTGTATTATCCAGGCAAAGCCAATGTCCTGACGAATGCTCTTAATAGAAAATCTAGGGGTGACTTCGCTTATTTGGTAGCAGAATAATCGACCTTATAGTTTAACCTGTTGGATTTTGTTGTTTAATAACAAAAAAAAAAGCGTGAATGGAAAATGGTGGGAAAAGAAATGAAGGGAAGTAAAATTTTGAATGAGTTCAGTTTATTAATGCACTTTGTCTCTAACGGGTAGAAGGAAATCTTTGTGTATATATAGAGAAACTCATCTTTTGGCTTTTAAAGAGCTAAGAAGAAGGGAAGTCTCGCGCCGTCGTTGTCGCTCGCTCGCTCGGCTTCATTAAAGATTGATTGATTAATCTTTTTGGACAAAATTCTTTTCAAATAAGTAATTAATAAATTAAAGAAAATTCAATCGAGAATAACCCATGACCCGCGACCCGGTCCGGTCTGGTCCGTTTTTCTTTTCTAGATTATTTTAAATTCGTTTTATATTTTTCGCAATATTTTCAACAGCTATGGCTGTTCTGAAACAGTGTCACACATGTTCCAATAGCTATGACTGTTCTAAAAGGTTGCAAACCTTTTCAGAAATAGTACCAAATTGGCTATAAATATATCTTCAAATCCCAGAATATTTACTTACGAAATTTTCTGATAATCTTCTCCTTCTACACAAAAATTCCAGTGTATTTTGCAGCCTTCGAGTGGCTCGCACTTCATTGGCGTTTTTGGTACCATCACTCCGGTGAGTTTAATCGTTCAATCCTGGGAGGATATATTCCAGAACCTCGGGTACTTGAGGGGAATAATTTTCTTAAGGACACATTGTGTATTCAGTGGGCTCGATTTGTTCCTATAACGTTTTAGAATTTATTTTGAAGTTCAAATACTATTTTCAGAATTTATCTCTATTAACTTTCTATGAAAATTATATTTATTATATTCTGTATTCTGTCTGAATTTTACTATTCTGATTTGAAGATATAAAAACTTCATCAGAGTATTGAAATTCAGAAAACGATTTGAAGAACATAAAAACTTCATCGCTTTTCTGTAAAACAGTATATAAAAAACTTCAGTTGTTTTTATTATGTATTGTTTTTTTTATTACAGTATTATTTACTATTCTGGTTTTGCCATTAATTGATCTCTTCTACATTGAGAAATGACAATTGATAACGGAAATCCTTTTGCGACTATTGGTGCAACGACGATAGCCTCGTCAAGCCGCATTGATATTCCTCCGACCGAAAAATCGGAAAAATTTTCTGGAGCCAACTTCAAAGGATGGCAGCAAAGGGTGTTCCTCTGGCTTACCACACTTTTTATGCAGAAATTCACTAGTGAAGAGCCTCCAGTACCTACTGTGGATATGCCGGACAATGAAAAATTCATGATTGTTGAGGCGTGGAAGCAGGCAGATTTTCTTTGTAAAGGCTATATCTTAACTGCTTTAGAGGATGACTTGTACAATGTGTACAGTGCGATGAATACATCGAAAGAATTAAGGAACGCACTTGAGAAGAAATACAAGACAGAAGATGCATTCTTGAAGAAGTTCGTGGTTGCCAAGTTTCTAGACTATAAAATGATAGACAACAAAACTGTGAGAACCCAAGTTTAGGAGCTTCAACTTATTTTTCATGACCTTATTGCTGAAGGTATGGTCGTGAATGAAGCATTTCAAATAGCTGTTAATTGCTTCCTTCGGGGGGAGATTTCAAGAACTATCTGAAGCACAAGTACAAAGAAACGAAGTTGGAAGATCTTGTGATACGTCTAAAGATCGAGGAAGACAACAAAACAGCCGAGAAGAAGTCTCGTGGAAATTCAACGATCATGGGAGTTAATATCATTGAGGAGACTACTCCAAAAAGTAAGAAGAGGAAGAAGTCTTCTGGACAAACTAAGGAGCAGAACAAAAAAAAATTTAAGGGTAACTGCTACAATTGTGGGAAAAATTAAAAAATAGTAAGATTTACAACCGGTCGTTCAAAAATAGCCCAATTTCAAAAGTAATCAAAATTTAGCCACTTTTTATGTAAAGATAAATATGAGCGAACACATTGTTCAAAACTCATAAAATAATCCAGTATATTATGTTAGAGTTCCAGCATAAGTATACTTGAACTCCAACATATTATACTGGAGTTCCAGGATAAGTATGCTGGAACTCCAGCATAATATGATGGAGTTCCAGCATAAGTACACTAGAACTCCACCATAATATACTGGAGTTTCATCAAGTATACTGGTGCAATATAATATACTGGAGTTTGGAGCACCGGTGCTCCAGTCTCCAGTATATTATACTTGAACCAACAAAGTATATCGGTCCAGTATAATATGCTGGAGTTCATACACAGGTGCATCGAACTCCAGTATATTATGCTGGACCGGTCTTTATTGCAGCAAAATAGTGGTTATTTTTATTGAATTGGTAAACGCTGGCTATTTTTGAATGAGCAGTCTGAAAACTGACTATACCGTGCTATTTTTACTACAATTGTCGAAAAGTTGGTCAGAAAAGCCCTGGTTGTCGTCTCCCGAAAAAGGATAATAAGAAAGCCAACATAGTGGAGAAGAATGATGACATTGATGATATTTGTGCAATGCTTTCGGAATGCAACCTAGTTGGAAATCCAAAAGAGTGGTGGATTGACTCTAGAGCCACTCGACGTGTTTGTACTGTCAAAGAAGCATTTACGACTTACTCTACTGCTAGTCCAGATGAAGAAATTTCCATGGAAAATAATGCAACAGCCAAGATTGAAGTTTATGGGAAGATATTCCTGAAGTTGACTTCCGGCAAGGTGTTAATGCTAAATAACGTTCTTCATGTTCCTACTATTAGGAAGAATTTAGTTTCTACTTCTTTACTTGTAAAAAATGGATTCAAATGTGTATTTATTTCTTATAAAGTTGTTGTAAGCAAGAACGAAATATATGTTGGAAAAGTCTACCTCACGGAGGGCCTTTTCAAACTCAATGTAATGGTTGTTGACAGTATGATTAAATTTTAGCTTCTTCTTATTTATTGGAGTCAAATGATTTATGACATATTCGTTTAGGACATATCAATTATAAAACCTTGCGGAAGTTAATTAATTTAGAAGTATTGCCTAAATTCGAGTGTAATAAATCGAAATGTCAAATATGTGTTGAATCTAAGTTTGTAAAACATCCTTATAAGTCTGTCAAAAGGAATTTAAATCCTTTAGATTTAATTCATACTGACATTTGCGATATGAAGTCGACACCATCTCGAGGTGGAAAAAAGTACTTTATTACTTTTATTGACGATTGCACTAGATATTGTTATGTTTATTTGCTTAATAGTAAGGATGAAGTAATTTAAGTATTTAAGCAATACAAGAATGATGTGAAGAATCAATTGAATAAAAAGCTCAAAATGATTAGAAGTGATAGAGGTAGAGAATATGAATCTCCGTTTAGAAATATGTTTGGAATATGGAATTATCCATCAAACTACTGCACCTTACACACCTCAATCCAACGGAATTGCGGAAAGAAAAAATCGGACACTAAAGGAAATGATGAATTCTTTATTAATAAGTTCTGGATTACCGTAGAGTTTGTGGGGGGAAGCTCTCCTTACAGATAACCGAATACTCAACAGAGTATCCCCACAACAAAACGCAATCTATTCCATATGAAAAATAGAAAAGAAGAAAACCCAAGTTGAAATATTTCAAAGTGTGGGGGTGTCTAGCAAAGGTACAAGTTCCTTTACCTAAAAGGGTTAAAATTGCTTCATAAATCTGATAATCCCGAGATTCATGTTAATATGGTAATGGAATCAGATAATGCTAAATTCTTTGAAAGCATCTATCCGTATAAAAGTGAAAGCGAGTCATTAAGTGAAAGACATAAACGACCTCAGGAAGAACTAAAGGAAAATACTCAAAGTATAGAATATCCAAGGCGTAACAAATGTCAAAGAACATCTACTTTCTTTGGACCATATTTTATGATATTCTTGCTTGAAAATGAGCCTCAAACTTTTAAAACAGCTATATCGCCTTCTGATTCAGCATTTTAGAAAGAGGCAGTCAATAGTGAGATTCAATCAATTTTAGATAATCATACATGGGAATTGGTTGATCTTCCTCCAGGAAATAAGACTTTAGGTTCGAAATGGATCTTTAAACGAAAAATTAAAGTTGATGGCACTATTGATAAATATAAGGCAAGACTTGTTGTCAAAGGTTATAGACAAAAGGAAGGCCTTGATTATTTTGACACTTACTCGCTAGTAACAAGGATAACATTTATTAGGGTGTTAGTGGCACTAGCTGTGAGCACGTGATTTTTTGCCCTATATGATTTACTCCCATAAAATATCAGAAAATAATTTTTCCCAATTTTTGCAATTTTATAGGGTTTTTCTAGGATTTTTGTTAATTATTTGCATTTTTGGGCATATTTTGTGCATATTTAATTTCCATGAAAAATAAAAAAAAAACAAAAAAACCATGCATCTAGAGTTTGTGTTCACATTTTAGTATTAGATAATTAATTAATTGCTTTATTAAAAATAGAAATTACAAAAATGACTTATTTTTACATTCTTAGCTTTTAATTTTGGATTATTAAGTTTTCTATTTAAATTTAGGATTAATTAATTTTATAAACATTATAGTTAGATATTTAGCTTAATTTTACAATTTGAATTGATCTAGGAATTTAGTTTAGGTTTTTAATTAATTAAAAAAAGAAAAGAACAACAAAAAAGAGGGAAATGAAAAGGCTTGATCTTAAATTCAAATTGGGCCAAACATTTGAGAAGCCCAAGTTTTTCCCAACCCAACTCAAACCGAGTCGACCCAACCCGACTCAATACCCAAACCCATTTCCCCACCTAAAAGACCTAAACCTAGAGTCTAAAAGAAGGGAAGAAGGCCTGAAATAGAAGGAGGAGGGCAGCCGCAATTCACAAAAAACATAGCCCCCCACCATCGTCGCCTCTCTGCTCCAAGAACGACTCCTGTTCTCCATCGTCTTCAAGGACTGAAATAGAGCGGCAGCTTTACAGAGACCGATCATCTTATTGCTTCTTTTTCTTTCTCAATAGACTTTAAACACAAAAACCACAGCCTCATTCATCGACTTAAAAATACCCCTTCACCAAAAGAGCTCATCTCCTCCACAACCTGAGAGAAAAGCTTCAGCCGTTTGTGACACAACCAGTCCTCGTCGCATGCTCATCCTTCATCGCATCTCCCTGAAACCAGTTGACCACCAAGCTCACCGGAAATCCGGCAAAATCTTCCATTCTCTCTCAATTCCGACCTGGACACACATGCATATAGAGAGAGAACGGGATGTCGAGTTCTGGTCCTAGATACAGCGAGCTTCATCCGTGTATTTGTTGTAATCTTCGTTAGTTAAAGACCATCAAAGGTTCAGTTCTTTTTTGTCCTTAATGTTATTGTTCAGTTATTTTTGAATGCAAGTAAAAGCGAAAATTGTTTGAATTAGTTTGTTTGTTTGCTTCATATATTATCGCCCCTGTTGTTTGGATTAGAACTTGGTTTTCGATCCATGCATTTTTGGCTCAAGGAGGACTCTTGTGATTCCGTATTGAATCTGGATCCTTTTGGTTGTTGTTTTTGCCACTGTTGACTGTGATGATTGATAATTTGTTTGAGCCAGAATTGGCAATTTCCTAGTGTAGAAGCGAACCCGTATGAATATACACAACTTGAGGGATATGTAATTGGGGTACATGCTTTTCACATTTGGACCGTATGGAGCATTCTATGACATTAAATTTGAAATTTGATGAGAAGTGGTGGTAACTGCATTTGGTTTTGAGGCTTGGTATTGAAAATTTGTTTTCCTTCATCAGATCTTTTATCAAGTTTTGGTAGTTCTTAGCTCTAGTTTTATCATTTGGTCGAATACCTTCCTAATGTTGGCTCGAAACAAGATTTTGGGGGTCGGTTAATAATGAGAAGGGATTTCGAGCTTAAGAAAGACTGTGTTAATTTCTTGTTGTTCCTCTCTTAATTATTCGGGTCTTTTAGGAGCATCCTTAGGAAATAATCACTTATGAATGTAGTTTGCTTTAATTAAGTACAATCTTTTAAAATAGTTGGAGGCGTGCAATGCCGAATAAAATCTCAATTGTATGGTCCTCATTTAATTAATCTCGTATCGATCCTTAGAATCGGTGGCGTGCCATTTAGCGAATTTCCATGGCCTCCCGCAAATTTAACAACGCGTTAGTTGCTTTAGGCACGTTATTTAATAATTTTACTTTCTTAAACTCGGGTGCACATTTATGTGACCCAAATCCAAATTTCAACGATGTTGAAATACATCAAAAACCACATGTGGTTCGAGACGTATTTTAATGGCGTTGCAGTTCTCTTATAAATGAATAAAAGTGGTTAAGGTTAAAATTTGCACATAGGTTCATAATTGTTTAAAATCAGATAATTTAAGCCGAATATGATAGTTGAGCGACTATGCTAGAACCACGGAACTCGGGAATGCCTAACACCTTTTCCCCGGTTAATAGAATTCCTTACTCGGATTTCTGATTTGCGGATTGTTAAACAGAGTCATTCTTTTCCTCAATTCGGGATTTTAAACCGGTGACTTGGGACACCATAAATATCTTAAGTGGCGACTCTGAATCTATTAATAAATAAATCCCATTTCGATTGTCACTTCAAGTTGGAAATAACTCCCTTATTATACCTCTTTCCGGGGTGTAGTAAAAAAGGAGGTGTGACAGCTCTGGCGACTCTGCTGGGGACAGGAACCCAGAACTTTTATTCAGGGTTCAAGAATTCGAGCTTGTTTTATGATTTTTACTTAGCTTATTTATTGTTGATATTATTGTATTTTTGTGAACCTTTGTGCTAAAATGATATCTGTTTACGGCTTTAATATTGTTGAATTGTATATAATTGCCTTCTCACGCCACCCTCTGAGTTTTCTGCAAATGGTGCATACGTTCGCGTAGCCCACTTTTTCTGTAGAAATTACACCAAATAGAGCGAGGCTGGGCAAGCGACGAGGCCGAGCAAATTTTAGTGCTCCCGGTACATCGCCCTATCCTCGGCCCCAGTTGTCCGCTCGGGTACCCTAAGTCTAGTCCAAAACCCCAGGTTTTTAAACCTAGAAAAACACAGCTTCATGCCGGATCCCTAGTAGGAGCGCTTATTTGCATCACGTGCATTTGACTTAGGGGACTCAACACAGGGGTTGGGTCCGTCTAGGACAGGTGCACCCAAAATAATAGACCATCCTGATGCATCCTAATGTGCTACAAGTTGCATTCATCCAAGGGTAAAAGGGTCATTTGGCGGACCAATGTTAGTTGAGGGCAAATGAAAAAAAAGGAGAAGAAAAATGAGAGAAAAAAATAAAAGAAAAAGAGAGGGTGAAGTGTGAAGATAAAGCGAGTGGGGCCCAATTATATTTTCTGTCACATTTTTATTAAATAAGAAAAGAGCTTGAAAAATTCAAAAAAAAAAAAGATTTTACACTTTTTATCATTTTCATAAAATCAAAAATAAAAAAAAGGAAAAGAAAAATCCAAAAAGATTTTGCATGTTTCATCGTTTTTCAAGAAAAGCAAAAATATGTTTTCTCCAAATTAGTTATTTTTTTAATTCTCAATCGTATCCAATCTGCCCAAACTACGCATACCTGATTCTCGTCTTTCGGGGCGTGATACGTAGGCAACCCACATAGGGTCCGATCTTCTTAGTAAGCTTAGGTTTTTGGCTTTGCGAGGTCCTAGCCAAATTTTACACTTCTGGCAACATTTTGGCTAAATAAGTCATTTTGCAAAAATAATCGCAACCATATCTTGCGTGTGTCTAATAGGGAACGTCATTGTCTCACATATTGTTGATTTAAGTTTTCTCATACAGGCGTAAATTTACTAACCGGAATTTGAGCATGACAGATACCCTAGGACCGCTGCATTCAGAAGTTTCTTAAGGAGATTTATTTTATTTTTACTTTTATTTTTTAGTTATTTTTGAGTATGTTTTTTTTATGTCGTCTTTTACTTTCTAAATTTTGTACAGTGATGTCAAGTTTTTGTACTTTTTATCTTATATTTGACAATGTGTGGTGTAATTCAAAAATCCAAAAAAAAGGGATATGTTGCATTTTATATTTTCGTTATAAGTTTTCTTTAGAATGCCAATTCTAGAAATGAAAATAAATAATTTTTGAGGTTGTTTTTCCTTTAGGCAATTGATATCTAGGACTTAAAATGAATTATTTTTATGTTTTCTTTAGTATATTAGGACCAAAATTCAAAAAAAAAAAGAATTTTCTTTTAGTACTTCTTTAAAAGTTTCTTTAAGGTGTTAATTCCAAAATCCAAAAAGATTTTCTTTTAAGGTGTTGCTTTGGGAAATTAGTGAAAAATTAAAAAAAAAGTTCTTTTCATTTTAATTAGAACTTTAGGATACTCTACATATAAAATAAAAATACTTTATCTTTTGTTTATCATTAGAATTTCTTCTTTAGGCAATCAAAATTGAAAATTCAAAAATATTTTGTTTTATCTTTTTCATGGCTTATTTCGAAATATTGCGTCGGGACATCAAGTGAAACTCCAAAATATTTTTCTGTGGTTTATTCTTTATATTTCCTTCTTAAACAAAAACAAAAAACAAAAAGAATCAAAAAATATTTTTCTCTTCTAGGGTATTTTCTTAATAGGTTATAGAACATTAAGTCTTGAAAATTCAAAAAAAGGGTTTTGCATCTTTTATTTCTCTCTTTTCTCATCAGAGTAGTCATTAAGGTAAAAAAAAAAAAAAAAAAAAGAGAACGATAGTTTGTTTGCTTTATTCCCATTTTTTCAGAACTATGCAAAGATCTGATTCATGCAGGGTCATGATATGTAGGCAACCTACATAGGGTTCGATCGAATCATTTTTTTTATTTATTAAAAGAAAAGGAAAGAAAAAAGGGGGAAAAATCAAGGAAAATAAAAGAGAGAAGAAAAAGAAGAGGTGAAGTCATAGGATGTGAGAAATGAGAGGGAAGAAAAGAGTGATAATCCGAAAGGAAAAGGGGAGAAGGAAAAATGAGCAAGCTAAAGAAGGGCAAGGAAAGAAAAGAAAGGAGAGATGATGCCAACTACCTTTGTACCCTCGAAGTCATTTTTGAACCGATAAATGTGGCTAGGTGCATTGCACGTAAAGTAAAATTATCTTATGATTAATGCCCTAACGCTAACGTGATGGCTTCATTTTGTTGTGTTCATACCAAAAAGGTGGTTGGTTTGTGGTTTTAAAGTGGTAACTCTTCTCTACAACACAAAGTCAAAAGGCAATGGCAGACAACAATAGAACTGAGTTGGTTGATACCGGTGCCCGAAAATAGTTGGTTGAACGGGATAATGGGTTGGTTGAAGAGGTACGAATATTAAGACAACATATGGCAGACATGTATCAGGCCTGGATGATTGGGAAGGCACCACCCCCGCCACCATCGAGTTTCCCAGATGCTGCCCTTATCCAAATTCCGAAAACAATGTCAGACGATCCTCCATACTCTCCAGATGCACCCGCTTATTACAGCTTTCCCAACCACCCTAGTAGCTCCACCACTCCTCCTCCAATTACCTATCCCCAAAATTGCCTTCCTATCGTATCCACTACCCCCAACAATGAATACCCACTCAAAGCTTGTGATGCCCATTATCACCCCTCAAAGGTTGCCTACAAAGTCCTCGATTCATACAAGAAGAGCTACCAGGATGAGCTTCATGCTGAAAATGAAAAGGTTATAGGAAAAGAAGGGCGAGATGGGATGCCCAGAAGGCTAAAAGGCACTGAAAAGTCTTTAAAGAACAAGCGAAGAATGGGAGGCCAGGGTAGCATGACTTACAAAGAACTGTCTGTGTCCCATGACGTGTGCCTGCCCGCGGGGTTCAAAGTGCCAAAATTTAACTTGTATGATAGGTATGGAGATCCGGTAGCCCACTTGAGGGTCTATTGCAATGAAATGAGAATTGTTGGAAAGAAAGATGACTTGATGATGACATATTTCAGTGAGAGCCTGACTAGGGGTGGCTTTGGACTGGCATACTCATCAAGATGTTGGTAGGTGGCATACATTGGGTGACCTGGCTCAAGATTTTGTGCGACGCTTTCAATACAAATCAGGCGTTACCCCAGACCGCTCATCCCTATCTAAAATGGAAAAAAAGCCGGAAGAAAGCTTTAGGGAGTTTGGGATCAGATGGAGGGAGCAAGCTGCTCGAGTCAGTTCCCCGATTGCTGAAGAAGAAATGGTTGAGCTTTTCCTACAAGCCCACGGGCCTACCTACTTTAGTCATTTGATCCCGGCCTTGGGAAAACCCTTCATTGATGTGTTAAAAATAAGGGAGTTAGTAGAAGAAGGAATCAAGTCTGGCAAGATCTTGAGTTGTTCGAAAGACATTCAGAGCGTCCCAGTAAGCTTGCATGGAAGAAAGAGAAACAGAAAAGATGATCCGATGGGTTTTCCTGATCGACACTCCCAGCCACGACATCGTCCCCGTGGATATCCTTGTGCACCAGATGACCCTCTCCGATGCTACTTCTCTCCACAGAACTCCCAAAGTCGCACACCACATTCCCAGTACCCAGCTCCACAAAATGCCTATCCACCCCTCCTGGATCAGGTTTTCGACCCAATCAAGCATTTAAGAACGAGAGGTTGCTGAAAAAGAAAAGTCTTTCACTCCTATTGGAGAATCATATGCTAGTTTGTTTCAAAGGTTGAAGCAATTAGACACGTTGAAGCCGATTCAGATAAAAATGCCAAACCCTCTGTCAAAGAAGTTTGATTTTTCTCAAAGGTGCGCATATTGCTCAGATACCCCGGGGCATGACATAGAGAAATGTTGGAATCTGAAGAAAGCAATTCAGAAGCTTATTGATGCAGGCGACATTATCGTGCAAAATCCGAATGCAACAAACACTAGCCAAAGTCCATCACCTATGCATAATGAGATGCATATGGCGGGCATGATTAATTTTGAAATGGAATGTGAAAATTCTTATGGGAGCCTCGGAGGTCCAAGGGCTACCAAGCTTTCAGCATTATCAGAGGTTGATCTTAAGAATGATCCGACAAAAGGAACCCAAAAGCAACTTGATAAGAACAATGTGATGAAGACTTGTGAAGTTCCTAGTATTGTTGATGCAGAATTCAGTGGCTAAGATACCGTGCTTGGTAATTGGAAAGACGCTCCATTTCTTGGTCAGCCGGAGAGGAGCTTTGGTGGCTTAGTTTGTTGTCATTTCTGTTGTCCAGGTTATTTCAGGTTTGTAATCTGGATATTGTCTTGTGACTCAAACCCTTCTATCAATTTATTTTGTCTAGTTCCTTTGGTCGTAGTTTCTCATGTAGTGTTGTCTAGGTTTGTTCTAAGGGTTGTTCCCCAATTTATTGTGTTTGTTTTGTTGTCCAGACTCTTTCACCGTCAGTCTAATGCAATTCTCCGTTTTCTGTTATTTCTAGTCATTTTTGTTTAGTTTTCTTCTCCTCTTATAGTTCTTTTCATGTTGGTTCTAGCGATATGACATGTATGCGTAACTCTCATCCTGAGCTAAAAAATTAGTTTAGTCATGAAGCATTGAAACAATTTTGAAGATGACAGGGGCACTTGAGGGAAATAAGAACAGATTTGAACACTTTGAGATCATTTGAAGCCCGAACCATGTGAAACTAGGGCAGATAAAACACAGAGAAACCCTATTGGAGTGAATCATGCCGCATCAGGTTGAAGCTAAAGGCAAGTTTGCTCGAATTGTTAAGGTCCGTTTGTGGTAAGGAAAGTGAGAGTATTCTCGAATGGTGCTTCATATTCAATAGATATAGAAGGCGGATGTGTGGATATGGTTACCAAGTCTGGTACAATCAAAAGATGTTACGAATGTTTTCTGTGGTTTGTTTAACTGTGTTATTTGTGTGAGCACGTGATTTTTGCCCCAAGCAAATTATTTCAAAATATATGCAAAAATGATTTTTTGAATTTGAGTGGCAATTTGTTGATAATTGTTTGCTTAATAATAACTCATAAAACAGGTGGAAATACCAGGGTTTTTTTTTTTAATTTTTGGAAAACAAAACAAAGAAAATCAAATATCATCTATTTGTACTAATTAGAAAATACCAAAAAATAAAAATTAATTACTCTTTAATTTTAAAAAAATCAGAAAATCAAAAGAAAATACAAGGAAAAAATAGAAAATAAATACAAAAAGTAAAATAAAAAATATAGAAAATAAATGAATACAAAAATACGAAAATACAATGTATAATGAAAATAATACAATACAAATTGGGC